>VDFB02214063.1:0-22746 GCA_007258455.2 Sequoia sempervirens
AGCTGTAGCAATAGTGCTGACCGCTCCAGCAACATTGCCAACAAGTCCAGCAGTCTGGCACAACGCACCTAATCCACCTAGAAGGGTTCCGATCATCGTGCTGAATCTGCAGATAAGAGAATGGCTATCGATGTTGTGCGTGCTGTGCTGAATCCTCTTGATGATATCTTTTTTATATTGGGCTGCCTTCACTAGAGGTTGGGTGGTTGCCCTTCTAGGCAGCTTCCTATAAAGCGAATTCTACGACAGTTTCTTCTAGAGTGTTAGTTTTGACTTGTACACTTTCCCCGTCCATTAGTTTCCCAGTATACTCTTTGACAATTCAGGGATAACCACACGTAACAGATGGTCCATGCAGATTTAATTTATGGTCAGAAATGGCAAACCATTCAACACGAAATGAATGAATAAGCTTCCCACTTGACTTGTATGCTTTCCTCCTCCGTTATTTTCCTAGTGCCTTGCGTATATGGTTTGACAACTCAGAGATAACAACACGTAACAACTGGTCCACACAGATTTAATTTATGACCTTTCATCTATAGAGATAACGTCTGAATTAGGATTAGGGTTAGAAATGTGGTTATAACTACAGAAGAGTTCAAAGGTAATGGTGACTAGTAGTGCTAGGGTTAAGTTGAGGTTAGAATATAGATGTTAGAAATAGTATTATAGTAGGGTTAGGGTTAACATTAGAATATTTTAGCCGATAGGCTATTATAGGTGGGAAATAGATTGGGAAAGTCTCTTGTCTGATGCCGAGAAAGAGAATTCTGGTGGGACTGCCAGTAAATATGGACCTTCGACGGTCGGGATTGTATAGACAATATTTCTCAGCATTTCTTGACCCTTGGCTTTCCTTTAGAGGCCCCCTATACTATGCACGGTAACTTCCGTGTCTCTTCATGTGAAAGGGGGGAGAGGCAGGCAAGCATTGCAGGTGACATGCTTCATTTACATGCCAACGGTCAAATCCAACAAGGGTCGTGGTATATGTGAAGGGTTTATGGTGTAGGATGAGAGGAGGAATTCAGAGGAAGTTTTATGGATGGTAGAGGAGCTTTTCTCTAATGGCTAGATTTAGTTGCTACGTCTCTCATGTCTTCATCAACAGTGTTGCAACTCCGACAAGCCTAGCGATGGTTTTCCATTGAAAGAGGGGCAGAGGCTAGCATTACAGAGATCGCTAGATTTGCCTTGTCACCGATTTGGTAGATAAACAAGCAACTCAAACTCCTCTTTTGATTTACTGTTCTAGTTGTGTGAAGACTAGAGTTTGCAAAATTTTTGAACAAGGGCTTCCATGTTGGCAGTCCCATAGGTTGCCCATTTGGGCATGGCTTGGTGGCAGGGCTTCGCTACCCTGAATTTTTCTCTTTTTTCTTACATATTTGTTTTTCTTCAGTTATAAATTTCTAATTTTTTCTATATATATAGTTATTTTTTTCTCTTTGGTTTGATTTTTATTCTCATAACATAAATCCTCATTTTATTAGAGCATTTTACTAATTGTATAGACTTTTAAACATTAGCATATACAGAGTATCGAATGAAAGTGAGAGAAAAGTGGATTTGATTTCCCACTCTAATGGATTTGGCTCTTTCAGTAAATTATGAATTCATTTTTACTTCTTAATTTGATTTTGTAAGATTCAAGAGCTAGAATCAGCTAAAAATAGTGATTTGTCATATAGTTGAGTTTGATGGCATATATGCTTGTTACCTTTAGGAAGAGGATTTGAAGAGCTTCCATTAGTTGGGAAGCAGAACACTTGGACATCCCGAGAATTTTGAGACCCCTGGTGTGGAAGTGACGACTGGTAAGCACATTTCCTTGTTATGCACATTTACTTTTCCTTTTTTGAAACTTACTCTATTGAAGAGCAGAAAATGATTGTGATGGCTTTTAAATGTCTCCTACATAGGGCCACTTGGTAAAGGAATTTGCAATGTGGTTGGCTTAGCAGTTGCTGAAAAACATCTGGTTGCTAGATACAATAAACCAGATAGTACAATAATTGATCATTATATGTAAGATCCTTATTTGAATTTTGTGTTTTAGAGGCTTTCTTTTGAGTCAATTATTTCTTTTTCACTAAATTAGAGCAATAAATTCAACATCATTCAAAGTTATTTACTATTTTTTTTAATTTCCTAGATATTGTATTGTTGGTGATGACTGCCAAATGGAAGGGATCACCAATGAGGTCTGCTCATGGGCTGGACACTGGCGGCTAGGAAAACTTATTGCTTTCTATGATGATAATCATATCTCCAAAAATGCATCACCCAAATCCAAATCCCTTCCTTTAGTTGACGTGATTAGCTCCATGGCATTACAATGGTCACACCTCATAGTTAGCTGCTGCATTCCTCTTCCCTTTTTTTCTTTTTTTTTCATGGAATCATGTGAAGGGGGCGTGTACAAAACAGAATGTCAGTGCCCTTCATTGTCCCAATAAATTTTGCACAATTCATATTGTGGTGTCAGCATTTCCTATGAGAATATATGGGTAGAATGTGCAGGCTGATGCTTCCATCTCAAGATTCTACACTTTAGCAAAACACATCAACTTCAACTTCAAGCTATGAGGAGGCTGAGCTCAATCTCAAGCTTAGACAGCTGGGAAACTACTTTCCACTTTTGCATTAGCAAAACTTTATTTATTGTTGCAAATTTAGATACTTTTTCATAACAGCAGGAAAATAGAGAGACATTTTCAACAAGATTTCACAGTTAAAAGGATTTTGTTCAAATTAAACCAGTGCCATTCCAATTTAGCTTTCAATACCTAGCACCATATTTCCCAAAAATAACATGGGAACTACTCAATTCGCTCTTGAGATGCTAAAACTACTCCTTTTCTCAACCTACCAAAACCAGACTCATAAGGGTTTGTCTTGACGAATGGGCAACTGACCTACTTTGCAATTTCTTTCTTTCAATCAACAGCCTTCTTTTCCAATGCTTCTGTCACTATCAAATTGTTTTAACCCTATAGAGAGAACTATGCGATGAGCACTACCGCACTGGTAGCGTACCCAATTGTTTCTTGTGCAGAACTCTTATCTACAGGGGCAACACCCTTCGTTATTGATGCATAAAGAATGAAGTTATATTGTCAGATGTTGTAGTTGCAACTGCCCAGGCAGATATGTATGCAAAAAGTGGAGGCATAGACATGGCACACCATCCCTCAATAAATGCAAGGCCATCCTTTTCACCCTTCCCTAAACCATGATCATTTCCTTTCATTTATTATCAAGCTTTGATGGATGCCCATCCTACTTCCAAGGTGCCCATACTGGCACTTTTATTTTCTTTGACGTCTTCTTACTCTTGCTCATATTATTTTACTATTTACAACACAGTTCACCATTTATTGCAGCCATCAACTAGTGAAATAATTAAACTAGATATAATGAAAGTTGATATGCTGTTTACTTTGAAGTGTGAGTAAAATACTCACAAGTCATCTCCATTAAAGTAAATTCTACTAACTTGAATATTAATATCTTAATAACATTAATTTTAATTTTCCTTTTAATATTAATATTAAATTTTACTCATCAATGTTATTAAAATTACGTTTTGTTATAATAATGTTTAATACTAATATTTTATTTTCTTGGAATAATTAATTATATTGTACTCTCTTATGTTTGGTGAGTTTATTAAACTTGTTTTGAAGGTCTGGGATGACACACTATTTGGGTTAAGAATTGGTAATACTTGTTATGATGAGACTCATGCTCCTATTGAGGAAGCGAAGTCTGTCAAGGACAAACCCACTTTAATTAAGGTGTGTATTTTGTATTCATCAGTGGCACGTGCATTTCTTTGATGTAATATGTAATTATGATAGATTGGGAGCTAAATGTTCTGAGGAGGAAACAAATTCTGAATCTTTTACGTAATGGACTATCCTCTGCTATTTTTCCAGGTCACTACTACTATGGGTTTTGGATCACCCAAATAAGGAAAACTCTTACAATATATGGAAGTGCTTCGGGTGCAAAGGAAGTTGAGGCAACCAGACAGAATTTGGGTTGGCCTTATGAGCCTTTCCATGTTCCTGAGGATGTTAAGAGGTATCATTTTTTTTAGTGTAGACAAACTTATTCTACTTGAGATCTCATCCAATTATTTTAAGAGTGTTCTATTTTATGGAAACAGTCATTGGAGTCAACACATTGAGAAGGGTGTGGTTGCAGAAGCAGAGTGGATAGCTAAACTTACAGATTATGAGAAGAAATAGCCTGAGGAAGCTGCAAAGTTCAAGACACTAATATCTGGTAAATTGGCTAAAGGGTGGGAGAAGGCACTTCCGGTAAGAATATGAGAATATTTATTTTTAGTAATCATGAATATTATTGTCAAATTGAGCTAGAATGGGTTATTTTTGGTACAAAATGTTTCAATCAGGTTACAAGTTCTAGATTTTTCTGTTACAAAGAAGTTATTGGCAATGTTTAAATCTTTGAGTTTTCATATATTTTCAGACAAACACCCCAGAGAGCCCTGCTAATGCTACATGAAACTTGTCTCAGCAATGTTTGAATGCACTTGCAAGGGTTCTTCCAGGATTTATAGGTGGAAGTGCAGACCTTGCATCATCTAACACAACTTTGCTAAATTTTTTTGGGGATTTCCAGAAGAATACCCCTACAGAGCGTAACCTTAGTTTTAGTGTGTGTGAGCATGGCATGGGAGCAATATGCAATGGCATAGACCTCCATGGAAGTGGCCTCATTCCTTACTGTGCTACCTTCTTTGTTTTCATGGACTACATGAGAGCTGCAATGAGAATTGTTGCACTGAGTGAATAGTTAGATATTGTTCATAAGCTATTTAAACTTATATTTTGAACGATTTTGTGTTTCTTTCTGTTGCCCTTTATTTTCAGTTTTGGATGGACAACCTTGAGTTGTTGCATCTTCTTTTAAGCATTGAAAAGTGGGAGAGTGTAAGTAGGATGAGGTTTTTTACATGCATTTGCTCAAACATTAGATTTGCATCAGAATGCATTACATAAACGTTCTTGACTGCATTTATACTTTGTTTACAGTTATATAACTGTTCTTAGCTACATTTATACTTTGTTTAGAAATAGGGGTATTCAATTGGAAGGTGGCAGAGAGAACTGAAAGATAGATTAGTTAAGACTCAAACCTTGGTTGCTCCACCATTGACCTACTGTCCATCTTACAAGTTTGTTTCTCGTGCAATTTTCATTACAATTCACCTATTGCTCATTTTCTCTAATAAATTCATACTTTTTTTGGGCCTATTCTTATTGCAATCCATGTGTATCTCATTTTTCTCCAACTACTACATGGACATTGAAATGAATGCCTTAAGTTGCAAAGTAAATCATAGTAAACAATATTGTCAAATCACAATATATATTAAATTTATTGCCTGCTCCAAAAATTATACAAAACAGCAGCTAATTGTGTTTATGTACACCTTTTTTTTTTCACTCTACTCAATTTTTCTCCAATCATCTCATGTCTTCAATGAAATGTCAAAGCAATCCTTACATGTTTTGTTTTTAGAAGTGTAGAATTTAAATAATATTACAGCTATTCAATTGAGGTGAATTTTGTGGTTTTGCAATCCTTGTATGTCTTCTTGCTAAGTTCATATATTTGCATGTGTTTTACAAGCAACTGTTACAAAATTTTTAATATGCAAAGTGGTTTAGTTGTTGCTAAGCTCCTATTGCATATTTTTGAAAATCTATCATTGATCACTTTAAGTGGAAAGTGAGGTATCTACACAAATGTTATTTTTAAGTTTTGGTTGACAATAAAAGGAGAGAAAGGGAATCAATAGGGAGCAAGAGAGGGAGATATGGGGAGAGATAGGGAGAGGGATGGAGAGAAAGGGAGAGATAGAAGATGGGGAAGAGGGAGAGGGAAGATGAGGGGAGAGAGGGAGAGGGAGAGATATAAATATAGGGTGATATAGAGAGATAGAGAGGGATAGAAAAAGAGGTAAAGAGATAGGGAGACATATGTAGAGAAGGATATGGAGCAAGTGCATAAGATGAGTGAGAGGGAGATCAAGTGAGAAATAAAGATAAAAATATAGAGTAGAAGGGATGGAGGGAGAGATAGAGTGCATAAGATAGAGAATGAAGAGGGGGGGAGAGGGAAAGGGTAAATATGTATAAGGATAGCGATAGGGAAATAGATGTAGAGAGATATAGATATAAAGAGATAGAGGAGTGTGAGAGAGAGAAAGTGATAAGAGGTAGATGCAATGAGGTATAGATAGAGAGGGGGAAGGAGAGATAGGGAGATAGAGATAAAGGGGGCAAGAGAGAGAAAGAAGGTAACAAAGAGGTATAGATAGGTGAAAATATAAAGAAATAGAGATAGAGGTAGGGAAGGAGAAAGAGGAAATGTGTAAAGTTCCTCCACTCTCAAGATGTAAAATGAGACATTCGTCACACATCTTGGTGGCCCTAAATAATCTTGGAATAAAATAGCACATTATATGCACATTCACAATAAGTTCCAAGTATTTAGCATCCTTAGTATCTGGTTTCTTCTAGATCTTGACAAATGGTGCCTTCGTTATCGTGTTTCTTACAGTTAAACATTTGTTGGCTTACCAATGTCTTAACGAGGGACAAGTTGCCGCATCTATGATGTTTGTTCATTTCCACATCAATGGATTGAGTTTTCACCGTTGATGGTGTGCAAATTCTTACCGACTTCCCCATAAAGCTGGCAACATCACCCAGTAAGTTGGAATGTTTTTGTAGAACTCGCCACAAGCATGTTCTTGAAATTATCTATAAGAATTGGTTTCATTTCTTGAAAGTATCCTTATATTATAGTAAAAGAGAATCAAATTTATAGTTTATTTATATGACGTTTACACCAAGAGCCACCTACTTATATCTATGTATAATCTCTATACTCGTCTTTGTCCTTGCAAAGTCCTATCGAAATTGACTTTTAACACTTGCAAGGGTTCTTTAATTATTATGTGGAAGATGTCCCCTTTTTGAAGTGAATCAAATTGATTTATAGATTGTCATCTCCATTTGTTCTAAAAGAGATGCAAAACATTTTAAATCATCTTACATGTTTGATGGTTCTAGAAGAGATGCAAAATGATTTAAATAATTTTACTTGTTTGATGACTCTAGAAGAATTGCAAAATGATTTAAATCATCTTAGTGTTCACATTGCTTTATTGACTATCCATTTGATTGCGGTCTTTAGATAAGGTGATTGGACATGCTTACAACTTTTTACTTTAGTATATAGTGATGCATAAAGTTACACTTATATTATAGTTAATTAAAAATTAAATGCATGCACTATATTTGTGGGGAATATTCTATTCAAATGTATACATTTTGTAGATTCAAACTTACATTTTATTTCGATTTTTACACCCTGCCCTTCAATAAATTGTCGAACTATATCTTACTATCGGCGTAACCATTGCACCTTGTTGAGGTGCAAGCTAGTGTACACTCTTAAGAATGAGTGTGAATGGAGAGTTGGATATCAATGGGATAAGATTTTTTTTTAAATGAACTGAAATTACATTGATAAAACCGTATCTATTTAAAAAAACTAACTTAATGTGAACACATCAAATCAATCACATGTCAAATCACATGTCAATTTGGTAAGCTACACAACAATATTGCTCGCAGTAAACACGTTAGAAACGAAAATACGTCAATGTAAATTAATGGGATTATAGATATAATACATATATTCCAACACCAAAGGTGAATACCCTTCCGATTTTATATTCTCTGAACTTAAATCATAACCGATTTCTGGGGGATTCTAGATGCTTGTGGTGAAATGGGTGGGACCACCTGCCATCGATCTCAACTGCGCGATCTGATTCTGGACGCTTTTGAATTCAATTCTATAACGACTAATACCGAAAACGTAGAAAACTTAACTAAAAGCACTGGATAACGTGTTATATGTAGCTAGATTTCATTATCTGTATTCAGCAAACCAAAAAATTTAGTGTGTTTATTTTTCAAACAGACCCAATTGCAGATTTTTGGGAAAAAAGTTCTGGCAATTGACTAAATGTCTTCGCTGAGCAGTGATATAGTTGCTGCAGAAATATTGAGGCGGTTAGATGGCATCTCCCTTGCTAAGGTGGGGTGTTCCTCTTGTGATTTTCGATCCATTGCAAAAAAAGAGTGGTTGTGGGAAAACTTGTGCACGTCTCTTTGGCCGTCCACACGAAAGGAGGAAGTGAAGCAATTGATATCTTCATTGGGAGGATTCAGAAAGTTTTATGGCGATTGTTTTCCCCTACTCAATGTTTCAAAACATCCCATTGTCAATTTTCAGGAAAATTCCAATGTTGCCTCGGATGAATATGATCAAGAAAAGCCCGATTTTGCAGATTCAGTTTCTCCCACTGATTTTGTATCGCTTGTAGATATTCAGTACCACAACAACTCAGTGTATTCAAAAGTCATAGCTGCAGATGATATGATTGATTTTGATCATTGGAGGTCTTCCATGTACCCATTCCAGGTAAACCTTCTCTGTGATTCTGATGACAGCTTTCCTTGGATTGCAATTGATTATATTCAGAGGGAGGAAAAAATTGAGACCAAAACATTGTTGATGAACATGAGGCTCAGCTGGATCTGCATAAACACTAAAACAAAACATGCTGTGAATCTTTCCAGTTGGAAGCCTCTGCAAGCACAGAAGAACGATCGGGGTTATCATAAGCATTTCACAGTACGTTTTGGGTCCATTCTCCCTGCTCCTAACACTCTTCCTTTTGAGTCAGCTGAGTGTAATATTGTCGTAAGGTGTAGATTTACTGGTGGGTATTTGGAGAACGCAAATTTGCAGATAAGTGAAGTTAGTATACAATTGGAAAACATGATGGGCAGTCGGATGGATCCTCTGCTTACCCTACACAGAGCAGTGGAGTGGCGTAGGAGGAGTATAGACCATGATAAGGTTATACAAGACCTCCGTGAGTTGTTACAAATACAGAGTGATTATTTGGCGGAAGAGAAGGTAACAACAGAAGGCCTGATGAATCCAGTCTACATACTGTGTTCAGCTGTTGCAGTAGCTCTGTCTTATTATTACGTTTCCACATATTTGTAAAACAACGAAAGAGATATCAGGATGCTTCCAACCTTCAATGGAATCTGGCGCTTGAACTTTCTTAAATTGTATTTTTTGCCCAAGTTTTTATGTCGTGTGTGAGTATAGTTTAATTATCTGTTTAATGTATTTGCTCAGTTGTAGCAGTACAGTGAAATTTTGGCAATAGCTTATCAAAATTTATAATCCAAAATATTATTACACAGAGGCAAATCTATAAGTATAATGCATTACCATAAACAGAAACTACACTAAATTAGTATGGTTATTGTCATGGGATGGTGATGTTTAATTGGGTGTCAATATTATCATTACTATTTTAGATAAGAGTCACTTATATTGAAACATAAGATATATGGGGTAAGGGATAACACACGATACCATTGATTATCTATATATATATATATATATATATATATATATATATATATATAGGTATACATTGATTAATATTTTAAAACTTATCAATCAATTATCATTACATATTTTTTAGTCTTGATCAGTTTTTATTCATCACATTTTTCTAACCGAGGTTAGGTTCTATGGTGCAACCTAATTCATGGGTTGGGCTACATGATGTCTGGTCCACGCCATCTAATATTAATTATTTTTCTCTTAAGTTAACCCTTTTTAAAATTAGCTATTATGTTGGCCCACGATTGTCGTTGCACCAAAAGGTCGACATGTTAATGTTCGATACAACTGCCAAAGATATAGATTGCATGGGAGGCGGTTAGTCCCTTGTCATGAATCTCAAGGGGAGCAATGACCATCTATCAACAATCTCTCCCTCAATGTTACCGAAGGGGATTTGAACCTGTGACTCCACACTTTGATACCAATTGTTGGCCCATAGTTGTCATTGCACCAAAAGGTTGACTTGTTAATGCTTGATACAACTTCCAGAGATATGGATTGCACGACAGGCGGTTAGTCCATTGTCACGAATCCCAAGGGGAGTGCTGACCATCTACCAACATATTATTGTGTCAATTTGCATACAAAATATATCAAATTAAGTAATGAATGACATGCATTGATGGATGGTCTTAAGTTACTAGTAAACAAATTGAAATTGCAAAGGATCAATTAGCAAATTGATTGAATCATACAAAAGGACAAATCTACTTCACAAGTATTGTAGAGCTACATCTATGCATCTACAAGTCTAGTTCACTAGACTATTACATTGCATCACTTGTGTTGTACAACTACAACTTGTTCAACAATATAAGGAGCTTCACTTGCCACTAAGAAAAGCCTAGGGACAACTCCTTGCATCTTAAAGAAAAAAAAAGTGTTTTCCAATACAACCCTCTTTAAAAGAAAATTTAAGGCAAATGAGAATGAGCTTAAAATTCCAAAAATATATTAGACTAGATGACATCCGAAGGATTGATCTAGAAGGTATGGCACTATCAAAGATGAGGTTGTAGCACATGGATTGATTTGTATTTTTTGTCATTGCCTGGGACCATGTTGCATGATGTGACATTATATAAGACCAAGATGCATGTTGTAGCCCTAACCAAGTCAATGCTTCACAACATAGCCCTATTTATAGTGGGATAAATTTCTATATTATTTGGTTACAACCTTCCAATCCCATATCCAAATTTGGATTTTTGAAACTAATTACCTATTGTAACACAAGTCAACTACACAATCAAAGTCACCACCTCATAAAAAATAAATAATTACCTTATTCTTCTCTAATTAATTAGTTTCTTAATTGTTACATGAAAATCTAGTTTGTTTATTCATATTGTTTAATTATTTGATTAGTTGTTGAATTAGTGTGTCATAGGATAAACAAGTGGAGCCTTAGGAAAGTGTTAATTTACTCACACAAATTTAGTGAAGATTCACATTGCACACACAACCTAGAGCATCAATAGAGGTCATCATTTTAATTTATGAAGATTCTAGATCATCATAGAATGTGAGGGTAAGTGCACAAAGATGGGGGGCCAAAAAGGGGTCTTAAGTGGCCACTTTTTTAAAAAAATTAGGAAAGACTAACCTTGGATGAGAAATTGAAGATAGCTACACTCAAAATTTTAAGATGCAAAAAAAAGGAGTCCTAGTTCTCTGAATCTATTTTCTAAACTACTATTTTTTTTTTAAATGGTAGAAAATAAGGGTTCAAAAAGAGAAGCCACACAAATTGGTCATTTAAAAAAAAAAAAACATAACATAGAGATTGGTGTGGCCCCCCTAAAATGTTAATTTTTTTTAGTATTTTCAAAATCAGTTCGGTGAGAAATTAGCTAC
Source organism: Sequoia sempervirens (assembly GCA_007258455.2). Classification (NCBI taxonomy): domain Eukaryota; kingdom Viridiplantae; phylum Streptophyta; class Pinopsida; order Cupressales; family Cupressaceae; genus Sequoia; species Sequoia sempervirens. Next base: position 11,410 of record VDFB02214063.1, read on the forward strand.
CTCCATGTAGTTTATCCCCATTTTTTCTACTAATTTTTTAATGAATAATATGATTTTTTACTAATTCTCAAAGTGAACACATCCCGAAAAATAGAAATTTGAGTGTGCTCCCCCCTAAATTTTTTGAAAACTAATTAAAAATCAAATTTTTTCCTAAATATGTGTAGAATGGAGTCTATTTTCTAAAATTATAATTTATTTAAAATTTCAATGAATGGTTAAAAAATAAAATAAAAAATACCAAACATTGATTTTTGACTAAAAACAGGTTGGGGCCCTAGCTCGGTTGGCTAAATCTTTCCTGTTGCAGGAGGTTGCTCATGAGGTCTAGTCTCCCCCACCCCCGTGGTACTAGAGGGCGTGTTGTGCCAGCGCCGCCGGTCATGTTAAAAAGTTTACCAAGCACACTGCAGTTTATATGGGGTCGTGCTACCCGATTCCTACAATCTAAATTTTTTTGACTAAAAACAAATACACCAACAAAAGAAATTAAAGATGAAAACCTTAACATATTCAAAGTGCAAAATAATTACATGGTTAGATAGCTAAGAGAGATATTAACATTACCATGATGTTTTTCTGACTTGACCTTAAAACACATGCAAACTTGATGGGGAGCATGCTCGAGATTATGTGAAATTTGACATAACATGAGCACATTATAACACACTCATGTTATGCTCTATTAAACTTAGTTTTTTGTATATATATGTGTGTGAGTGTATGTATGTATATATTTATGTATGCATGTATGTATGTATGTGTATATGTATAAATGTATGTATGTATGTTGTACATGTATGTATGTAACCTTTCCACATGATGAGAGCTAATGAGACTAATGGAGCTTGGTGTGAGTCTTGATAAGGTGTGTTGCTACCCATTATTAATGAAATGCATCCAAATATTAGAAAATTCCCATAAAATATGACCAATCAGGGTGATCCCACAATATTGGTTTATAATTTTTGGCCAAACTGGACACTGAACTAATTTTTCCTAACTAAATCTTCACTTTCGGGCACCTATAGCGGCTAAATCATGAGGAATCTGAAGATGATGCAAACTAGTGATTTGTGAAATTTCGTCCCTAGATTCTAAATATATTTTTTTCAATTTTTTTTGGAATTAGATTGCACTTCTTTTTCCATCTCCTTCAAAAACTAGATTTTTTAGTAAACACCATTTTTAAGGAGTGACACTCACCGTATAACACAACTTTTTTTCCATAAAGGATAAAATTCTATTTTTTTTTAAATTTAGATTTGCAACTACAATATCTAGTGCTTCCAATTGGTTTCATAGTGTTTTATTGAATATGTTTTCCTTAATCAAGTTTCAAAGTCAAACCAATTACAATTCAGACATAGGTAGATTGTATAACACATAACTTTTTTTGTATGTATCAAAATTCTTTTTTTTATTGTTGGATCAAGGACTTAAATATCTAGTGCACTAATATTTCTTCAAAAAATTTCTTGATAATCTTCTATTTTCCCACATGTACAGAACAAAAAGTTTGATTTTCAGTGAAAAACCTACATTTACAAGAAATAAAACATAAATATAATAATTAAATTAAATTTATTTAAAATTATACTTTTTGAGAAGCTTATAATAATGACTACATACTTACAAAAATAAATTTTAAATGAATTCATTTGATCCCCCAAAAGGTAAATCAAAAGTGGTTTTTATCAACATTTTGATAGTTGTAAAGGAGACTCTGTTATAGGTATCGTTTAAAACTAGCGGGGTTCTATCCAAGGGGGTTCGATCTAAAGTAGTTTGATCAAACCCTCTTCAATTGGAATTCTTTAAATGAAAATTTTTAATGCTTAAAACATTACATTTTCTAAAAATATGTGATTTCAACAAAAATCAAAATCTCCCAGAAATTGTAAACCAGCTTTGTGGGATCACCCATCATATTAAGCCATTGGTTTCAAAAACATTGTCACAAACTCCTAAAAGAAGGGAAAACATTTTATATTTAAGAGTGTTATCTCTCATGGAGATGAAAAAAATTGACACTTACCATTACAAGGTATAGTTCCACCATTAGAAATTATTACTTTAAAGATAGAACATGGGTGGATAAAATAGTTTTCTTGTTTGACCAATTTACGATCAATGAAATAATGAGTGTTGATGGAATCAATTAGAATCATGGGGGAATGTTTCTTGAAAATAAATTTAACCTTAATGTTCTAGGGATTGGAGATTCTACGAATGCATGTATACAAATATTTTAGTAGGATCACCAATAGGTGGATCCATAAACTAGGGTGGTTCATATTCCTAGATGTTTTGGTCATCTTCCCACTCATCTACCTTAATTAGAAATTCCATATATCAAGAAAATATAGCTTTTGTTTGACATGATGATGATCAATGGTAATTTTTTCATCACAATTATAACACAACCCTTTGTCTCAAGCGATGAGCTCTCATTTCTACTTCATTGAGATGTTTTATAGGCATGAAACAAGGATTTGAATTAGAAACAAGATAATTCACCATATTAGGCCCGAAGGAGTGAACATAGAGAAGTGACAATGAGTTGTTAACTTCTCTTCTACAACCTTGTCCAAATATGTGGCTACCATCACATCCATAGATTTAAACATTTTAACTTCAACATGTATTTCCTCTTTGAGGCCACTAATGAAAAAATAATTGGTGAAGAAAGAATCTATCAAGCATTCAATTTGGTTGGAAAGTTTCTCAAATTCAATTTGGTATTCATACACAAAACCCAGTTTCATAATTTGATTGAAGCTCTTATAAACTCTTCATAGGTATATGTGACTATAGTAAACAAAAATATGTCTTTTAAATTTAATCCAACTAGGTTTAGGATTGACTTTTTCATACTATGTGCACCACTAAATTTGTTTTGTTTCCAAGTTCAGTGAGATAATAGGGCCATGTTCCCCCAAGGAGTATTATGGAGAGTAAAATATTTTTCATCAAAATAGATCCAATTAGTAGGGTATGTACCAAAAAAATAGGGAAATCAATTTTGAGTCCACAAGGTATAATGTTGGTGTGATAACTAGATCCGATATGGTTGAAATGTTCATTGAAGGACTTATGACTAGATGGAAAATTGAGAAATCAATAAGGGAGGAGATTCTACATTTAAATTCATTTAATTTATTATCTATTGTAGCATCCATTTCCCTAGAGCATGTATTCACCATTAGGAGGGGTCCCAAAGTGGCTTGAAAAAGTGTGTCAAATTTATGCACCTGCACCGTAGAAAAATGGACCCTTGTCATTTTCATGGTCTTTTAGGCCTTACTTCATGATTTTATGTCGTAACATGGTTTGAACATGCATATTTAGGTACTAAAATTCAAATAATGACATATTGTGAAGGTGTTGTGAAGTGTTGTAAGATATTTCTACACTCTTCTAGACTCTATTCATTACAATTCACCTAAAAATCACCTTTTCATCACTAATCAAGTCCTATTTTGAAGTGTTGTAAAGTCTTGTAACAAGATTTCACACTTTTTTAGGCACAATTTCACTATTTACACCTTTCTTATGCTTTATTTGACACCTTTACACCCTTATAAGCCTTAATTAAGTGGATTTTTAATGTAAACTCGACAAACAACATTAAATATGAATTAATTCCCGAGACCCATTTTCAGGTCCTAGGTGGGACCCATTCGCCATGGGTGGCGAATGAGTCCCCCTTGGCTCAAACTTCAAAATATTTTAAATTTCTTTTTGGGTTTTTTTTCAAAATCACTTGATGTTAGCCTGTGATGAGGTATGAACGGATTAGTAAGGCATGAGATTGTATAAATAAGTTTTTTAACATCCATTTCAACCCCCATTCATTCAAACATTCAATCTCATACCATATTCAAGCATTCAAGCATCTTACAACATCAAATCAAGCACTATTCAAGCATTTTGGAGCATCCATTGGTATAACTTCATATTTTCATCAAGGGTTTGCCCTATGTATGGAGATTTAACAAGCAATTAGGTGATTGAAGATTCATCAACAAATCAACTAGGTGCTTCAAGTCAAATCAATCATATTTCAAGCTTGGAGAAGGTATTCTATCTGTTTCCTACAAAATTGACTTCGGCAACTCGACAAGCAGACATTTCTAGATCTAGTATTGTAGAGTTGTCTCCTAATTTCTCAAAATTTTGGGAGAGGACTGATTCACCACCAGCGGCGAATGAGTCCCACCTTAAGACTGAAAATATAGGTTTTATCAGATTCTGGATCCCGTTAATTAGAAATTTGTTTCCGATAGTTTTTCACCAGTAGTAGGACTAATTCACCCTGGATGAATGAGTCCCACTATTGATTTGTAGTAATTTCAAACAACATTCAAAGCATTCTAGATTCCTCAAATCTTTCCAAGGCATGCTCTAATTCAACCTTTCTCTTTTTGTTTTGCATTTTATTCATTCTTAGTTCATTGTTTTCATATCACATTATTTTTTCCAACATAGCGTAAATCTTAGTTTTTCATTCATAATCATTCATATAGATCACTTAATTGTATTTAGTTCATATAACATCACACACAACACAATTTGAATGAGCCCCTTAGCATTTTTGGCCCTACCTCTCTCCTTTTAGGTGAAAAACCCTCGAAGAGCTCGAGAAGTGCATTGGTGCCAAAAATTTATGGTTCGACACAAAAAATGGTCAAATTTAAGCTTTAGAGTATAGGGTTAGGGTATTAGGTTGAGGGTGTAAGGATTAGGGTTTAAGTTATAGAGTTGAGGGTTGAGGGATAGTGTACAGGCATGAGGGTATAGGGTTAAGTGTATAGGGTATAGGGATTGGGGTTTAGGATATTGGGTATAGGGTTGAAGGTATTTGGTTTAGGGTTGAGGATTTAGGGTTTATGGTATAAGGTTTAGTTTAGGGCTTAGGATTCAAGTATAGAGTTGAGGGATAATGTTGAAGGTTGAGGTTATAAGGTTAAGTGTATATGGTATAGGGATTAGGGATTGGGATATTGGGTATAGGGTTTAGGGTATCAGGTTTAGGGTATATAGTTGAGGGTATAAGGTATAAGGTTAAGGTTTGAGAGTGTATGGTTTAGGGTTTAAGTATAGGGTTGAGGGATATTGTTCATGGTTTAGGGTATAAGGTTGAGGGTATAGAGTATAGGGATGAGGGTTAAGGGTGTAGGGTTTAGGGTTTAAGGTATAGAGGGTAGAGGTTGAGGGATAGTGTTCAAGATTGAGGGTATAGGGTTAAGTGTATAGGGTATATGGATTAGGGTTTAGGATATTGGGTATAGGTTTGAGGGTATTGGGTTTAGGGTACAAGGTTGAGTGTAGAGTAAGGGTTTAATTATAAGGTTGAGGGTTTACGATTGATGGATAATGTTTAGGGTTGATAGTATAAGATGAAGTGTATAGGGTATAGTGATTAAGGTTTAGGATATTGGGTATATGGTTTAGGGTATAGGGTTGAGAGTATAAGGTATAGGATTAAGGGTTGAGAGTGTAGGGTTTAGGGTTTAAGTATAGGGTTGATGGATACTGTTTAGGGTTTAGGGTATAAGGTTGAGGGTATAAACTATAGGGATGAGGGTTGAAGGTATAGGGTTTAGGGTTTAAGGTATAGGTTTGAGGGTTGAGGGATAGTGTTCAAGGTTGAGGGCATAGGGTATATGTATTAGTGTTTAGAATATTGGGTATACAATTGAGGGTATCAAGTTTAGGGTATAAGGTTGAGGGTTGAGAGTGTACCTTGGTTTAGGGTTTAAGTATAGGGTTGAAGGATAGTGTTCAATGTTTAGGGTATAAAGTTAAGGGTATAGGGTATAGGGATGATGGTTGAGGGTGTAGGGTTTAGGGTTTAAGGTATAGGGTTAAGGGTTGGGGAAGAGTGTTCAAGATTGAGGGTATAGGGTATACAGATTACAGTTTAGGATATTGGGTATTGGGATGAGGGTATCGAGTTTAGGGTATAGGGTTGAGGGTATAAGGTACAAGGTTGAGAGTGTAGGGTTTAGGGTTTTAGTATAGGGTTGAGGGTATAGGGTTGAGGGATAATGTTCAAGGTTTAGGGTATAAAGTTAAGGGTATAGGGTATAGGGATGATGGTTGAGGGTGTAGGGTTTAGGGTTTAAGGTATAGGGTTAAGGGTTGGGGAAGAGTGTTCAAGATTGACGGTATAGGGTATAGGGATTATGGTTTAGGATATTGGGTATTGGGATGAGGGTATCAAGTTTAGGGTATAGGGTTGAGGGTATAAGGTATAGGGTTGAGAGTGTAGGGTTTAGGGTTTAAGTATAGGGTTGAGGGTATAGGGTTGAGGGATAATGTTCAAGGTTTAGGGTGTAAGGTTGAGGGTATAGGGTATTGGGATGAGGGTTAAGGTTTTATGGTTTAGGGTTTAAGGTATAGGTTTGAGGGGTGAGGGATAGTGTTCAAGTATGAGGGTATAGGGATTAGGGTTTAGGATATTGGGTATAGGATTGAGGGTATAAATCTTAGTGTATAGGGTTGAGGGTGTATATTTGAGTGATAATGTTCAGGATTTAGGGTATAAGATTGAGGCTATAGGGTATAGGGATGAGGGTTGAGGGTGTAGGATTTAGGGTTTAAGGTATAGGGTTGAGGGTTAAGAGTGTATGGTTTACAATTTAAGTATAGGGTTGAGGGTTTAGGGTTTATTGTTGACAGTTTAGGGTATAGGGTTAGGGTTTAGGGTTGAGGGTGTAGGGTATATGGTTTAAGGCATAGCATATAGGGTTGAGGGATAGTGTTCAAGGTTGATGGTATAGGGTTAAGTGTATAGGGTATAAGGATTAGGGTTTTAGATATTGGATATAGGATTAAGGCTAATGGTTTATCACTACTAAATTTGATACCATTTTTCGATAGACGTTTGTCGGTCATTTGACAAATCTTTGTCAGAAAAGCGAGGAAATGATGAAAACATTTTCATCCCTATTTTTTCGTCTAAAGGTCGACGATGAATTAAACATCGAAATAATGGTGCAGATTCGTCGGTCATCGGCATCATAAAATGACTTGGATGTTCATAAGAATATCAATGAAAGTTTCATGTATCCACTGACGAATTACACCAGAAATTCATCGCTATTTCGACGAAATGGGCATGGAGTAGCGTCGAAACAACACTAGAAGTTCGTCGCCATTTTGATGAAATGGGCAAGGAGTAGTGTCAAAACAACACCAGAAGTTCATCGCCATTTCGACGAAATGGGCAAGGACTAGCGTCAAAACAACACCATAAATTCATCGCCATTTCGATGAAATGGGAAAGGAGTAGCGTCAAAACAACACCAAAAGTTCTTCGACGAAATGGGCAAGGAGTAGCGTCGAAACAACACCAGAAGTTCGTCACCATTTCAACGAAATGGGCAAGGAGTAGCGTCGAAACAACATAAAAATTTTGTCGAAATTGTGATGAAATTGGCAAGGAGTTATGATGAAGCCTTTGTTGTAACTATAGCAAACTCGTCGAACCTTTTCGGTGATTCGTCAGTGGTTTTCATCGAAATTGCGACGAAACAATGTAATTTTTTTTTTTTTAAATATTCATTGAAATGTACCATTGTGCAGACTGATGACTGATCATACATATAGACTACAAGATGCATAGAAAAATCATTACACTTGAGAACAACCAAGGGCTAACAAGGGAAGGAGTTAAGAAACGTCTGGATTGAAGAGAAAATGTGTAGGGAAAATGTTGAGCAATGTCAAGAGAACAGAGCTTGTAGAACATATTCTTGACCTAATCCAGAGCTCTTGAACAACTTAAAACAAAGAATTAGGCGCGGTGCATGATGACACATACTTTTAAAAGCGAGGAGAAACCGAAATTATAATTGTAACACTATTCATAGTCTAGTAAATTATGTTCATAATTTGTGTTCAATGGACCTTAGTTTTATCATTATACTGCCCATCTAATACCATATTTTAATCTAAGGTTCAACTATCTCAGATCTAAAGAAGCACCTTCAATTAACCATTTAAAGTACTATAAAATAAGGTAAGACTTTTACTTGAGAAAGATTGGGTACACTTCTAGGATTAAAGTTCTTGCAATCATCAAGATTTATTAGCACACAGACACAACCTACAACATATGAAGTAATGGATGACTACAAGTTAGTGAAATGGTCCTTAATATGTGACTGGTTTGCAAATTGATTGGTATAAAATAAGGTTACAAATAGATCTATATGAAAAATTATGAGGACAATCTACTGTAATCATCAAAATAGATGAAAAGTGCAAAGGAAAGAGTCGAGCTACATCTCTAGAGCCTAAAAATAACACATGCAAGAAACATAAAAAAAGGAACAAACCAGTTTTTGGATGAATACAAAATGGTGCCTTCAACAAGTGATTCATATGCTTTCACACCTGACACAGGACATTAAGAACATTTTGGTCTTCCTCTATGAAATTATACTTACAGAATAAACCCAGAAACCAATATTATATACCTCCATGTCTAGCCGAGGGTAGGTATAAGAGAAAAAAAATTCTTCAATGCAATGCCAAAAAATATGAATGTGTGTGTAGGTTTGTATTACTCAAAATATCATTTCACTGCCTAAGGAAAAATACCAAAGTGATGTTTTAAATTTCAATCTTCACATAGGCTCCCTTATTGGTACACATGCATATACAAGAATTATTCGAGCTCTAAACTATTAAAATATTAAGGCTTTAATTAACTATAAGATGGAAAGTTTTTGTTTAGACATAATCCATCATCTTTTACATATCATTCACTCCTAGTGCTTTAGATAAATTTGTGTAAATGAGATAGAAATGTGAATCTTTTATGACAAAGAAAATTCTTAAAAAGAGGGGGGAGAGAGCAAAGGGTAGGGGGCAAGAGAATGCTTGAATGTATAGAAAAGTATAACATTTTGATCATTATAACAATGAAACAAATATTAATTTTGAAGTATTAATATCATTTACAACATTTATGATCAAGAATGAATGTAAGTAGAGAAACTTTTGCATACCTGCAGATGGTACAAAATTTCATGGTTAAGTCGAAGCCTCCCATCAACAACAAGATCCAAATATCTATGTATCTATCTCAATCGAGCCTCTAAACCCTTCAGAGCTGTCAATTTTTCCACTAACCTGTTATGCACAAAAGTCAAATTTTAGAGTTATGTCACCACTAAAAATAGAAGAAATAGAGCTTTGAAACCAAATCCACACACAACAAAATGTGGTATTCATACAAAGCCATACAAACAAACTAAGCTTAGAACATTGGAATGGAAACAACTCCAAATTATGATGCAAAGCATGGATTCAGGGTATAAAGAATCATTTATCTGCCACCATAGTGAAAATTTAGCACTTTCTTTCATCTTTGCATATTGGTTTGATGCTTCAAAGCGATGCATTTCTTATATTGAAAAGTGCATTTACCTTATTGAGCTTCTCTTTGTTTTGAGGAATGGTTAATATTCTCTGCCATAGGGCCAACCAAAATTTGACATTGGAAGCTCATTTGCCCCCCCTCATCGCTCTCAATTCCCCATGCCAATCCTCATGCTCTTGATGTGGATTCATTTATCCATTAATAACATATAAAATTCATTCATTCATCTATTAATAACATATAACATTCATTCATCCATTAATAACATATAAAATTGATTCATTAACATATAACATTCATTAATTAACATATTCACATTCATTCATTAACATATAATATTCATTCTTTCAGTTTTTACATATTATCAAAAATATGGTTGTCATGATATGATTACAATAACTTTTTTTTGGTTTCTTTTTTAAAGCTAAAAAAAATATGAAGTGGAGTATCACTTTCTAAATTAATATATGTCCTCTCTTTAGTTTTTCTTCCCTCTGCTTGTGATCTTAATGTACTCCCTGATAGATGTTACTCACTTGCTTGACCCACAGAAACATTTTACACTCTGAGAGAGTGCATTTGCAATAAGAAAGAAATGTTAAGCGATATCTTTTATTATTATTAATTAAATGTATAGTCGTGGTGGTTCTCTTCAGATCTATCAATTCGTCATGTGCTCAACATGTTGAACACCCTCTAAATCTTGATCTACAGTTGAAACACGAAAGGTTACATTAATTAATACACCAATTGAAATTAAATATGTTTAAGAGAACATGAGAGTGGTCCTCTTTACCTGATGGGGCCACATCATCTTCTTGATCTTCTCTAGCCTAATCATGTTGAACACGTTGATCACACTCTACATGCTCTAAAGTTGAAACACGAAAGGTTACATTAATCAATACACCAATTGCAATTAAATATGTTTAAAAGAACTTTAGAGTGGTCCTATTTACCTGATGGGGCCACATCATGTTCCTAATCTTCTCTAGCTTGATCATGCTCAACATGTTGATCACACTCTACATGCTCTAAAGTACCGGGATGAACACCATGACCTTCATCTGTAGGTTGTACTCCACCCTCACCAGGCTACATTCCAATGTCATGCACAGTATTATCATTGCTTGAATGTTTAAAACAAATAGGCATGTAATTACTTTATGGTGGAAATTAATATTGAATAGATTGTAGAAGTATTCAATTTTAATTAAACTTCATTGAGTTTATTTACCTGTGTGTCAGACGTAGTGGAAGGTTGTCTTTGCCCAGTCAAAACTCTTAAGCATTCAGCCATGGCTCCATAGCCTTGCTGGAAGGCAATATTCAGGTCATCTTTTGTGGGAACTCTATTGAATTTAGAGCCCTATATTTTTGCATAAGATCATGAATTTTTCTTCTATAGTGTGATAAAACCAAAATTTTTTTCAATTTATTATTTGGATACTATATTTCATTTATTGATACTTACAATTCGTGCTGCTAATTTCATATAACCACCAGAGCCAAGTTTGTGTTGCCCGTGTTTTTCTAGTTTTGTCTTTGTTGCAATCATTGTGTCAAACAACCTATGAAAAGTTTGAAATAAGTTAAATTATGTAAAAAGAAAGAGTAATCAGTATATAATTACATTATTGATAGTATCACATACCTTCCTTGGCCCGGTGGTGTCTTTCCTTTTTTCTTTTCAACCTTCTCCTTTCCATTTGACACCAGGTCCTTCTACTCCCTCTCTGGAATCATGGGGGACGCTCGTACTTTTTGTTCTTCTCTAAATGCGACCTATATTGGTCCCTCACATACTTTAGATAGGTACCAGCTTTCTTAAGGACCTTGGTTCGGTTGAATATTTTATCACCGAACAACACAACTAAACGGTTAATGAGCTCATCTTTTAAATCTTGATTTTGGGCATTCCATAATATGCGATATGGTGG
>VDFB02214064.1:0-11124 GCA_007258455.2 Sequoia sempervirens
ATGGGTCAATGAGTTTGACTTGAAACTACACGGTTGAATCCTGATAGCAATATCATAATTTGACACGCTGTGGAAAAAATACCTCCTACTTATCAACTATTATATACTTGTTATAACTATATTAAAGTATATCATGAATAAATTGAAAGGATAAAGAGTAAATCACTAAAAACACATACATAAATCATAGAAGTAAATTGACTAATATAAGGAGATTCAAGTGGTTGGATAATTTATTCCAAGGAATGGAAGAGGTTAAGAAGGAAACATCAAATAAATATAATATTTTAAATACTTTAAAAGAAAAATACATTTCTCCCTACTCTAAATTCAAATGGTATTCCTTCTAAGATGATAATAATTGAAAAAGAAGAAAATAATCATTATGAAGATCAAGTACCATTGATAAGTTTTAAGAGATCAAATAAAATATTCAACAACAAAAGAAAAAAGAGAAAATAGTTAATGCTAAAGAAACAACTACAACCAAGCTACTATGTTAATAAATTCTCCTCTTATGTAGTCTTCATTTCCCTATAAATTGTGGCCTCCTTGTACAAATTAGCTATTGATCACCATAGTGAAACAAATTTAACATTTTGAAATGGTTAAACATTATTATTATTTTTATTTGTATAAGTATAATTATTATGGTTTCATTTCTCCTCTCCTACTCTTCCTAATAAGGTTCTATTTTACAAGCCTCATATAAATGTTAGGGTTCTAACTTCTAAAAATTGAATAGTGTCAACTTAATCTCATTAGACAATGCTCCCCTAGTATTAATGGGGCCAACTTTTTATCTATCAAACTCGGCTATGTTTACATTGAATAAGAATTTGATACCTTTATCCTGATACTTGAACTAAGATATCTTGGCTCTAATTTTGGTCCTTTTATCTAAAAATTACTCGTGACATATCCATTCATGTTTAGTTTTAATAATTTATTATTGCAATTAATTATTACAAGGATATTCTTGAAGCTTGTATTCCATCCCCACCATTTTTATTCTAAATATTTGACATTTTCTTTCAACTTAAAGTCTAAATTTTATCCTTAATGCTATACATATTTTTCTAGGATAACACATATTCATTATATTTCACTAAATGTGTTCAGGCATAGAAGAAAAACCTTCAATATATCTTTAAGATAACTTTGATACCATCAAGATAATCCCACCTTTCATTGCATTAATATCAAGGTTAACTAACCCTTCCTCTTTACATGCTTTTCAATTAGAGTATCCTCTAGTAAAAATAGAAACATTAATAGTGTGGTTATCAAAGAGTGTCTAGGGATGCACACATCACTATTATTAATAAATTATAAGATTGTAAGAAATGTTTATGGAAGAAATAACTGTCTAATAGAGAATATAATGTATTAGTACATATCTAACTATTACATATTTTAAATAAAGCCCCTTTAAAATCTATCTTATTGCCATTTAATGAGTCAACTAGGTTCAAAATTATTTTCATCTTATTCCCCAAAATTCATCACCTTTACAACAAAACTTGATTTCATCTAATTTATCTTATTTATTCTCAAATCATATTAAAATCACCACCTTAAACTCTAAGAAATATTTGGTAACTTATTTATTTTATCTTCATTTAGAAAGGGGTGTGAAGGGGATTTAGAACCTTTTAAAGTTTCTTTCAAAATAACTAGGAAGATTTTATTCATTGCCTTTCTTGTTGCTTTTAGGATTAGTGTTATGAATTTTGTGCCTTCGTTCTTAAAAATTCTTATATCAACTCATTTAGCATTTCCATGATCTTTTTATATGGGAAAGGTCAACATACAATGAGGTAGACACTTTCCATTTTTTTATTCCTTAATTAGGTCTTTCTAGGGAAACTTTTAGTCTTTTTGAACACCTTACAAAAATATGATAAATGTGTGATTATTTTTCTTTCCACTCTATAAATTTTTGATGTGCTTGGATATATAATTGAGATGATTCACTCATAATGTAATGATAAAAATTTAGTATATATGAAAGAAATATTTTTGAGACATCAAACTACCATTCTACATAACTCTCACATGGAAATAAGAATATTATTTTATTTTAACTAAAGAAATTGTGTGTACTCTATCTTGAAAATTACTAATTAATTTTGAATTATATACTTATAATTTAAAATAAGAGCATCCTTTGTAACATGGAATAGATAGGTTAATTTTAATGAAATAAAATATGTTTTATATTAAGAAAAATTTACAAATATATGGAACTCATACATTGAGAAATTGACTAAGATGTAACTCTATATGAGAATTAAGATGCTTGAATAATTTATATACCTTCTTTCAATAATTAACATTAGAAACTAATACTTGGCTCATATTGTATACCCACCTCCCAATGGTCTTGGAATGGATGCATTTAGATGGAGAAGGATTTCAAAAGGCTCATGGTACTTGTGGACCCCTCAAAGGCATGATATATAACACATGAACTTTATTTATGAAATTTGGTCTTTTGTTGTTGGCTTCTAGTATGAATGTTATCTATAAGGTGGAATTCTTAGTTGAGAATCTCAATCTTCCATTGTTGGTTTCTAGTGTGATTATACAATATGCTCGCCAAACTGTATTAATTTCTAATGTTAATTATTCAAAGAAGGTTTTGTTTCATAAGAAGAGACCTATGTTCACATATTCCAAGGCATGTTATTATCCACAATGCATGACACTTCTTCACATCTCTACCAAGTTCTAAACAGATACAGATCTTCCATTTCCATGGAGGAGATTGATGATTTAAAAAGAAAATATCATGCCATTTCTTTCTTGAGAAGTCATGTTTGCATTCATGATTTGCAACTTCCATCTTCATCCAAAAATAATTTTTGTTATCGTTATGTGCCTGATATTAACAAATCAAAACCTTCATTCGAGCATGATCGCCAACACAAAGGTAAACGAGTGGAAACAAAACAAAGCTCGATTAATGGCTTTCAGCATGTTGGTGGAAAATCTGCATCTTTTTGAAAGTGGCTTCCTAGCTTATCAGTCTTATGTTTAGTAAGGTTTTGTAATCTCCATTGTGTTATGTATTTGGGTAATGGGTATATCTAGTATGATGTCTTCTTTTGGGTATTTTGGGTGCATAAGATAATGTGCATATGTACTGATGTATTCAACCAATGTGCTTTTGTAACATTGTAATCAGACAATTGGTCATTTGTACTAGGACCTCACTGGTCTTTTTGATATTTTGTAAAATTTGTTACTCGGACTGCAACTGGGGGTTTTCTTGCTCGTTCTTTCCCGCCAGTATGTCCACCTGAACCAGCTATATGTAAAATATTATATATAAATAAAATTATAAGTGGTCTCCCACTTTTGCTTTAAAAAGAGTTCTTGTAAATGTCACATCTTTTTCCTTAGTCCCTGATTTGCTATTTCTTAAAAGATTTCATTATGATTTTTCATAATGTTGGTCAATACTTTCTTTTGTAAATATTCTGGTATGCTCTTAGGAGAATTTCATAAGAGGGTTTCATCTTATAAAGCTATAATAATATTATATTTAGAACATCTTAGACACCTCCGTTGAAGCATTCAACAAATGACAAATAACTACCAACACAAAGTGAGATGCCCCATTTCCTAATATGAGGACAAAATAATAAATCAAAATATTAGGATGCAAGGTTGACCCACCTTTCCCAATACTTGGCTAAGTTTATCATCTATTGAGGAGTGGATCCCAACAACAATTTTGCTTAGTGCTTACTACTAATCCAAGGAATACCTATTCATTTTTTCTTTCTTGTATGCCTAATGACTCCTCATGTCAAGTTAAATTGTGGGAATGGATTTTTATGCCCTCCCTATGACTAAATGGCTACAAGGAGGTGAATATGATATGGTGGAAAAAACCAAGATACAAGTTGGTTTTAGTTCTCACCAAACTCTCCTAAAAAATAATTGAATTCCTACATCCTAACTAGAAATACCATGAGGGGTTTAGATCCCATTTTAGAAAAAAAAATATTCTTATATTGATCACTAGTTCACTTGGACCAACTAAAGAGATGGTGAACTAAGGGAAACTTAGTTGTATTGATAGATTAAAACTTAGTTATTTCTCTTCCATTGTCCCCTCTCCACAAAACACCCTTATTTAAGTAGATTCTATTAAACCTATCTCATATATCACCTCCCAATTCTTTAAACTTTTCAAACTTCTTATTCCTCATACCTAATAATCTATCCTTCAAGCTCAACACTTCCCACCTCAATCAAATTGATCACCTTGCTTCCCTAATATCCCTTTGGTTGATGTTCCTAGACCTCATCAAAATGGTAAGTGGATACAATTGTGGAATGATGTGATTAAATCTATTGCACTACCTTACTATGATCTTACAATAAGAATATGGCTAGAAAAAGATCTAGAATGGAAAAAAAATATGGATCCAAATAGAAAAAAAAAACTTGTTTTGGCTTTAGCACTTACTAATAACTTTTCTACAATGAGTGGTTGCTTTCGTTGAAATAAAACTTAGAAGATTTGAACTTAATTGTGGTAGAGGATCTCAATTAAGAGATAGGCTACATTGGATGAAAGGATATAAGGGATACAAATTATTTTTTAGTTATCTTGAACATATTTACATTCTCAAGAGTGGATAATATCTATCGTTGATCAAGAGAGGTAGTTCCATGACAACTCTAATGATATTAAATCCATTTTCCTCCAACATTACAAATAATTTTTAATTGATCTAGTTGAAAGAGATCCACGTCAAGATATAGTGAAAAATTATGGGCATAACAATTATATATTTTTAACATATATAAAATGTATGGTTGGATTAATTAGAGATATTTATAACAAATTATCTGATAGCAAGTCATACTTTATTAGATTTGATTCTTAATAAATTAGTTTTTAACAATTCAATTTATAGCTTTATATGCAATCTATAAGTTTAAATAGTTTGATGGTATCTAAACTTTATACATATAAAATATGATAAGTAATACGATTATTTTGCTTTTCCAATCCTATAATTTTTTTATGTTCTTGGCTATATAATTGGATAATGAGTTCACTCATATTGTAATGATAAAATTCATCCCTCATATGGAGAATTTTTATATTATCCATTAAATTCATCCTCTTTATGAGATTCTTATGGAATATTGATATTCTAGAGTGAATTCTTAATTTTAGACATATCTTAACTAGATAAATTTAGGTTCGATGAAGGAAATAGAACTTTTTTTTCACTTACATAATCCTATTTTGAAGTTCATTTATGTTAACAACTATTAGATTAAATATTTTATCCCCAATTATTTTTTCAAATAATTTTATACTAATCTTGTATTCTTATTCTTTCTTTCATCGTTTCATTTAAAATTTAGACCATTTAAGGATGCTATGTTATAGATTATAGTTGTCTTCCAATTCTTTTTAAAATTGTTAATGAGTATGAAAATATTATTATTGATGAGTAGATGAATTATTACAACTATTTTTAGATTTGTATTCCTTTATCTAGATATATTATTTCAAGTCTCATTATCTTTTAGGTGTATTGTATATATATAACATGGAAAATGTAGATCATGTTTCACCTGTGCTAGAATCTTTGTTTGCAAATACTAGTAATGAGATAAAAAAATTAAGAGATTCATTAGCACAAGGTGCAAACCCAGGGATATATAGTGAACCATACATGTTAATATTGCATAGTCTAGAAAAACTAAAAAATGAACTTGAGAGGACTAGTGCATATTCCCCAGACAGGGTGACTGCTATTCTTTCCCGCATGCGGGAAGAGAAGTACATGATGACATTCCTTAAACAAATGCACAGGATAGTGTCATAGTGATAAAAGCCACTTGTTTTTCCATTTATAAAGTAATGCGTGGGTTAAGGGATGCAGGTCACTAGATGTCGATCGTACTATGGCCTCATTGATCACCTGATTTCTACCATGACACGTGGTCTATACCCAAACAATGACGAGATTCCATTATATTTTTGTTCAGCAGTTGTATGTTGAGGTCCATTTGGGCCTCAAAGTTAACTACCTGGACATTCCACCATATGCTGGTTAGGGGTGTGGTAGGATTGCTGATAGGCCCACCTATCGTCGAGTAGATAGACCACCCCCAATGTTTAGGGTATTGGTTGGTGAGAGGTCTCTTGCTCTCACCCCAGCTCTAGCCCCCATAGCAGATGAGGTTGTCATTGCTTCCCAAAAGGAAGCAATTGACATGGTAGTTGACATTGTGGCTGCCACCACTAGGATATCTAATGATCATGTAGGTTAGTATTTGATGTCGGACATTCCCAGATCCCGCGCCATTTTGCTTGTAGTGGACCACCATGGATCCTTTTACGGTGAAGTGCGACATCCCTACTCCTACACAACTTGATGCACTTACAGGAGATATGTCACACATGACTCTGCATTGTTTGGCTGAGGACCTGTTGGAGGCATATACCAACATTGCATCAGACAATGGGATCGGTATAGAGCATGTTAGAGATCATTTGAGATGCAGAGGTCGTTCAGTTTTAGGATCCCATCACTCTCAGCCGAGCACTAGTGCGCATCAGGATCCACCTACAATTCATTCGGCAGTTGCAAAGACTATGGGTTTTACTGATATGTTGATTGGTTCTGGTTCATCATTGTCGATGCCATCTCACCTTCATAGTCCTCTACATTCATCATTTATGGCGACATGGGATAGATCGGATGGATGCATATGTTGATTCGTCGCTTGACCATTTGGCGGATATGGTGGAGGTGACTGTTTCAGAGGACCTAGGTAATCTGATATCAGATGATATTCATGTATGTGTGCATGTGCATGTTTCAATTATTTTCATTATTTTTAATTTTTTTTTTTTAACTAGATATTCATGTAAGTTGATATATATATATATGTATATATATTTGTATAGGTGGACATACCTCATATCCTCCTAGCCTTGGTCGGATAAATTGTGCATGATCGATGTGACTTTGTGGATGAATTTGCTACCAGTGGACATGTGAGTTTTACATTTTTATATAATCACGCGTGTATATGTACATGCAATATTTATGTATGCATAGATCTAGATTGATATTCAAAAATACAAGTTCATTTTAAAATAACTTTCATAAAATTTATTTAATATAAATTATATGTATTTAACACATCATGTACACAATTTTATTTGCAGGGCTCAACACATCCATCAGAGCAGGACTGTTCTCATTCAGATGGCCATTCGACTAGGAGTAGACATTCATATTAGGCCATGCACACTAGATTTTTTATCTTTACCACATGCATTTACTTATACATGATGATCTTTAGTATTTGAGATTTGATGATCTCTAACTTACATTTGCTTATATGATATACATGTACATTTGCTTATTTGTTGATCTTTGAGTATTTGGCATTTGATGATCTTTAATTTACATTTTGCTTGTATGATATGTACATATATTTTCTTATATGATATATACATACATTTGCCTCTTGCTTATAATATATACATTATGTTTATATGTGAATCCCCTTTACATGTATGTACATGTGTTTGCTTATGGTTTAAACATGTTTTACACATAATATATGTATGCATTTATTTTAAATATTCAATATACATATGTTTCTTATTTTATGATCTAGCTTACAACTTACATTCCTTATATTCAATATACATTTGATCTCTAGTAGAATTTTAGGGAAATCAATGCCATTTTATAATTAAGTTCATTCATGTTGATCACAATAAATATTTTTTTAAAAATGACTTAAGCAACATGAACCATTGAGTTGAGAACAAGATATAATCTTTTTTGACAAGTAACTTGAAATTCAATTCAAATATAATTAAGAAAATTCAGTTCAAATTATACCTCTATTATCACGTTTTTGACAAGTAACTTGAAATTCAATTCAAATATAATGAAGAAAATTTAATTCAAATTATACCTCTAAGCGCATTTTTGACAAGTAACTTGAAATTCAATTCAAATATAATTAAGAAAATTCAATTTAAATTATACCTCCCTAATATACATTTTTGACACTTTAACAAAATTCTAAAATTACTAGATATGTTGTGCATACCTATGAATTAAATAACAACAAACTCCACAATGAAATAACTTGTTTGTTTACTACTTGATTCATTTAAACTAGGACCTAGTTATTCCATGTACACTAGAATAATTTTTTCCCATCCTGGATATGCATATAAATAGAAGCTTATTTTTCATTATTTTGGATATCAAATTGCAAGATTAATTCTCATTTATATCACTTGGAGTGCAGATTTTGGAGAAGAAGTTTTTGCACATTTATCAAGGAGGCAAATATTGGAGCTCGACAATTTTTCATTTTTATCAATCAAGGAAAAATTTGGAGGATAATTTAGCTAAGTTGGTAGAGGACTTATTTTGAGTCATCTTTAAGTTGAAGAAGAAAATGGGACAACAAAGAAAAAGAAAAAATGCATCTCAACGAAAATTGTCAAAAGAAGAAGAACATAAGAGGCGTGAACAAAACTTGGAAAATTATCATAGAAAGAAACAAGGTACATGCTTGTTTCTTCTCTCTCTCATTGTCAAGTGTGTGTTTAGGCTTTTTTTACTTTGAAAAAACATGAGTATTCATTTGATGGGATGGAATCCATAATTTGTGCATTACTCCACCCAATAATTTGGTTAGTACACCTAAACATAAATTTGTATGTGCATACATTTTGCATTGGCTTTCTTATTAAAATTATAAATGTTTAATGTATGACCATTTTTCAACTTACAATACCCAACTTAAAATGTACTCTTAAACTAAAATATTGTACATTAAATCCTTCCCTACAAACCTTACACTTATCTTTTACCAATACCTTTGTTTAATGTTTTTGTCATCACATTATCATTCTTGAGTATTGCATCTACACAATTTTCTCTTTACTTTGTTCATGAAGAAAATGATAGTGTACTTCAATACACATGCTTAGTTCTCAATGAAACCTTAAATTTTGTGTGTCCCTCACTATACCACTTTGATTTTCATAATTTTTTCAACCACATTAATTATTTTATGGCTTTGCAAATTCCATACTGTTCTAACTTTTCACTTTGAAAGAAACCATTATTTTTTCTTAATTATTCATGAAACTACACCTTCATGTACAATGAAGTAGCATTCTAATGTTGATATTTGGTGATCAATATCCCCTATCCAATCTACATTGCAACATCTAATTAGCTTAAGATTTTTCTAAAGTCCCATTAAGCTAATTATATTGATGTATACAATATCAATATTTGGTGATCAATATCCCCTATCCAATCTACATTGCATTGGCTTTCACTAAACATTAGGTTTTCTAGAGACTAACACGTGTATACATCAAAACTCAAGCTATATGGTGCCAAGGAATAATAGTTATATATGATAGATTATTCTTTAAATTATGTCTTAACACACATTTGTTTTGAAGGTTTCTAACCATGTCATTGCACTTAAATGACTATAAATACTTTTAAATGTCCTCAAGTCATCTTGGTCATGCAAGTTGCAATGTTTATATGATCCTTGACTCCAATTCCTTAAGCCAATTCTTTTTGTTTCAATATATGTGTTTTGTGTCTTTGGTCTTTTATTTTCATCACTTCAATGTTCTCAAATTATTTTTATGCTTTATGCTCTAGGAGTTCCCTCAAAATTTGGAGTCGAGCCAAATCTAGATATTGGATCAAGCAGATGGATTGAAGAACACATGGACCTTGAAGTTAGGGAGGGAGACAAAGTTCAAACAATGCTTGTTGGAGAGGGTCAAGATCGCCTTCTACTGGTATGGATGAGCATATAAAAATAGCACAAAATTTTCTCACTTATAGCTCATCATGTTTTATCATTTTTTTTGCAAGTGCATACATAAACTTCACTTATATATTTAACATCATCTCTCACTTTTGTTTGCAAAATATTTTGTGACACATGTGTAGGAAGGGCTCAACAAGCGGGAAGTTTTCATGCTCAAGTTGAGCCAAATCTAGACATTAGATCAAATGAATCCGCTTAAGAATGCATGGTCCTTGAAGATAGGGAGGAGGCACAAGTTCAAACAATGCATGTTGGAGAGGGGTTAGGATCACTTCCTCCCTTTGGTATGGATGAGCATATAAAACTAGGTGAAGGTGAGGAAACAAATTTCTCATAGAAATTTAGATCATTTACTTGAAATGGATATGGAGAAATTGAAATATTATGTAACCAACCTTATAATAAAGAAAGAGGTCAATGACTAAATTTGTAAATGGAATGATCAATCATCATTTCAATCATCTTGATACACTTGAAAAAACCCAATTGTTATCACGTTTACTTGTTCGTGATGAGTTCAAAGAGTCATTACAATTGTTGGGTGTACATTAGACATCAAATAAGAAGAAACACATGGGATTACAAAAGGATATTGTTCAAAATGTTAAAAAGGGTTTAGATTCCATTGGGAAAGGATCTTGATCAGTGGATAAGGCCACTACAAGAAGGGTGATGTTGACATCTATTGTACATCAAGATATAGCAAGAAAAAGAAAAATGTCTGCACTTTCAACTGAAATTGGTTATAGTAGAACCACATTGATAAATATATGAGAAAAAGAGAAAGCTTTTGGATAAGATTTTAGAAGGCAATTGGGCAATTATGTGTAGAGCTCCCCATTCTGATAGGATTGAAGATGTTGTTAGGAACTTGGTCTCAGGTTTTTGGCATGATCAGACTTGTCCATCATCAAATACTAGAGATGTTATGAGAACCACGAGTTGGACCACAGGTATTTATGAAAATCATATCAAACATTGGCTAGACATAACACAATTTGAGATTATGAACTTTTGTAATGCATATCCTCATATAAAGAGATTGGGCAAACAATGTTTCAAAGGTTAAAATACATATTATGTGAAGATAAACAAGTTTTTTAAAACTTGTTGTTGCCATCATCATATTGAATTTGATCTCTACTATTAGGTGTTTCAAAAGATGAGAGAAGAAAGATGCGGGTTTCAAAATGCACCTCATAAACAAACAAGTTTGTTCATAAAGTATATATTATGTGA
>VDFB02214065.1:0-87464 GCA_007258455.2 Sequoia sempervirens
CAAGACCAAGATAAGGTGGGTTGGGCATTATGTTGTGTCATAGGGGTACCCCTGAGTCAATAAAAAACAAAAAAAAAAGTCATGGGTATGCTCTACATGGTCTTAGGTTTGACTTCGAGGTCTGGGTTTATCTGATGCACATGGCTTATGGGTTGTTACATACATCCTCAAGGGACTACTCTTTCCTTGGCGTGGCACCCCTTCTTGACCCCAACTTGGTAGAACATAAAACCAAGGTAAGGTGGGTTGGGCGTTGTGTTGGGTTGTAGGAGTACCACTGAGTCAATAAAAAAAGAACAAAAATTAATGGGTATGCTCTGCACAGTTAGGTTTGACTTCGAAGTCTAGGTTTATCTAATGCATGTGGCTTATGGGTTGTTACATACATCCTCAAGGGACTAACTACTCTTGCTCTGATGTGGCATCCCTTCCCGACCCCAACTTGGCAGAATGTAAGACTAACAAAAGAAGGGTTGGGCATTGTGTTGGGTCATAGAGGTATCCCTGCCAAGACAATAAAAACTAGAAAGAAAATTCATGGGTATTGTAGAAGAGGGGGATTCGCTACTCATGGGTTCTCTTCTTTTAGGGAGCCTCATAGGGTGAACTACCCTAAACTACCTCAGGAATCAGCCACGAGAGTTTCATAATTTGAAAGAGCAGGTCATAGAGATTTTCTAGAGAACCTAGAAAACTCTTGGCCAAAGGACAACAATGCACAATATAGACAACAACACAACTTGTTGGTGTGTCGTACAGACCAGAATGCAATAAAGTAACAAAATGTAATAGAAATGAGATAAAGTGTAGAAATGATAGAGATAAGGAAAAGAAAGGAAATACTTACCACCATGCTAGTGATGAATCCTCCAACAAGTGAATGTCTTCAAAATCTGCACGTGTGATATATGGAGAAATTGTTGGGGCTATATAAAGGTTTTCCTCAGTCAAACCCTCATTTTGGTGTTCTCACCTCCACAGACAGCTAGATAGAAAGAGAGAAAGAAATAAACAAAGTGTGTGGTGAAAGAAAAACCCACTTAGGAGTAGAACCCGCACCACCAAGTGTGAGTAATAAAAACAATCCTCACTCAAGGAGGAGAACCCGTATCACAAAAGAGGTGATAAAAGCAATCCCCGCTCAAGGAAGAGATCCTGTATCACAAAATTTAGAAATGCAATGGAAGGGAGATATGGAATCCCAAGATGCTCACAAGCATGAAGTGAAGGAGATGAAGCTGTAAGAGCCAAAGGAGCTGCAAAGAGTGTTGTGAGAATGTGAGAGCTTGAAAGTCCTATTGTAGCAAGTTGTATGGAGTTGTGCAAGCAAAATGACAAGAGAAAAAGAGGAGGAAAAGGAAAGAACCAAAGCTAGGGAGAAGTTAGAAGTATAAGAGTTGCAAATGAAGTGAAAAGACTGTTTTAAGGAGGGAAAAGGAGCTTCTCCAGCCATTACAAGGCGTTCCAAGCCGTTACCACCGAAAAAACTCACTGACAAGTGGAAAACATGCATGGAAATAGTCATTTGAGTGTTGAAACATCGTAGGATGCTAGCACAGTGTGCGGATGTTCGCACGACATGCTAGTGTCTAGACACATCATGCTACAAAACAAGAACAGGAAAAGCACCAAGTCTAATGCAAAGCTAGCACACAAGGGTAGCTACTAAAAATGGGTGCTGGAGAATCCTGAGAAGGGAAAAAGGCTGATGCAAGGGATAAAATAAGCCTACTCAAGATGCTAAGGGAGTGGACACTAAAGTGGACGCAAGAATGTATGCGAAATTGTAAGTGGTGCAATTTTATGATTATACAAGTATGCTTTACATGGTCTTAGGTTTGACTTCGAGGTCTGAGTTTATCTAATGCATGTGGCTTATGGTTTATTATATACATCCTCAAGGGAATACTCTTGCCCCAGTGTGGCACCCCTTCCCAACCCCAACTTGGCAGAATGTAAGACCAAGGTAAGGTGGGTTGGGTGTTGTGTTGGGTCATAGGGGTACCCCTGAGTCAATCAAAAAATAGAAAGAAAAGTCATGGGTATGCTTTGCATGGTCTTAGGTTTGACTTTCAGGTCTGGGTCTATTCGATGTACATGACTTATGGCTTGTTACATACATCATCAATGAACTACTTTTGTCTCAGTGTGGCACCCCTTCCCGACCCCAACTTGGTAGAATGGAAGACCAAGGTAATGCAGGTTGGGAATTGTGTTGGGTAGTAGGGGTACTCTTAAGTCAATAAAAAAAACAAAAAGAAAAGTCATGGGTATGCTCTACATGGTCTTAGGTTTGACTTTGAGTTCTGGGTTTATTCGATGTACATGACTTATGGGTTGTTACATACATCCTTAATGAACTGCTCTTGTCTCGGCGTGGCACCCCTTCTCAACCCCAACTTGGTAGAATGTAAGACCAAGGTAATGCGGGTTGGGCATTGTGTTGGGTAGTAGGGGTACTCTTGAGTCAATAAAAAAAAAGTCATGGGCATGCTCCATATGGTCTTCGGTTTGACTTCGAGGTCTAGGTTTATCCAATGCATGTGGCTTATGAGTTGCTGCATGCATCCTTAAGGGACTACTCTTGCCCTAACGTGGCACACCTTTCCAACCCCAATTTGGCAGAATGTAAGACCAAGGTAAGGTGGGTTGGGCATTGTGTTGGGTTGTCAGGGTAACTTTGAGTCAATAAAAAAAATGGAAAGAAAAGTCATGGGTATGCTCTGCATGGTCTTAAATTTGACTTTGAGGTCTAGGTTTATCCGATGCACATGACTTATTAGTTGTTACATACATCTTCAAGGGTCTACTTTTTCCTCGACATGGCACCCCATCTCGACCCCAAGTTGGCATAATGTAAGACCAAGGTAAGGCAGGTTGGGCATTGTGTTGGGTCGTAGGGGTACCCCTAAGTCAATAAAAAAACAAAAAGAGAAGTCATGGGTATGTTCTGCATGGTCTTAGGTTTGACTTCGATGTCTGGGTTTATCCGATGCATGTGGCTTATGGGTTGTTACATACATCCTCAAGGGACTACTCTTGCTCCAACATGACACCCCTTCCTTACCCCAACTTGGAAAAATGTAAGACCAAGGTAAGGTGGGTTGGGCATTATGCTGGGTCGTAAGGGTACCCCCGAATCAATAAAGAAAACATAAAGAAAAGTCATGGTTATGCTTCGCATGGTATTAGGTTTGACTTTCAGGTATGGGTTTATCTAATGCACGTGGCTTATGGGTTGTTACATACATCCTCAAGGGATTACTCTTGCCCCAGCGTGACACCTCTTCCCAACCCCAACTTGGAAAAATGTTAGACCAAGGTAAGGTGGGTTGGGCATTGTGTTGGGTCATAGGGGTAACTTTGAGTTAATAAAAAAAATAGAAAGAAAAGTCATGGGTATGCTCTGCATGGTCTTAAATTTGAATTTGAGGTCTAGGTTTATCTGATGCACATGACTTATGGGTTGTTACATACATCTTCAAGGGTCTACTTTTTCCTCAACATGGTACTACATCTCGACCCCATGTTGGCAGAATGTAAGACCAAGGTAAGGCAGGTTGGGCATTGTGTTGGGTCGTAGGGGTACCCCTAAGTCAATAAAAAAACAAAAAGAGAAGTCATGGGTATGTTCCATATGGTCTTAGGTTTGACTTCAATGTCTAGGTTTATTTGATGCATGTGGCTTATGGGTTGTTAAATACATCCTCAATGAACTACTCTTGCTCCAACATGACACCCCTTCCTGACCCCAACTTGGCATAATGTAAGACCAAGGTAAGGCAGGTTGGGCATTTTGTTGGGTCGTAAGGGTACCCCTAAGTCAATAAAGAAAACAAAAAGAAAAGTCATGGTTATGCTTCGCATGGTCTGAGGTTTGATTTTGAGGTATGGGTTTATCCAATGCACGTGGCTTATGGGTTGTTACATACATCCTCAAGGGATTCGTCTTGCCCTGACGCGGTACCCCTTCCCAACCCTAACTTGGAAAAATGTTAGACCAAGGTAAGGTGGGTTAGGCATTGTGTTGGGTCATAGGGGTAACCTTGAGTCAATAAAAAAATAGAAAGAAAAGTCATGGGTATGTTTTGCATGGTCTTAAATTTGACTTTGAGGTCTAGGTTTATCCGATGCACATGACTTATGGGTTGTTACATACATCGTCAAGGGTCTACTTTTTCCTCGACATGACACCTCATCTCGACCCCAAGTTAGCAGAATGTAAGACCAAGGTAAGGCATGTTGGGCATTATGTTGGGTCATAGGGGTATCCTTAAGTCAATAAAAAAACAGAAACAATAGTCATGGGTATGTTCCGCATGGTCTTAGGTTTGACTTCGATGTCTGGGTTTATCTAATGCACGTGCTTTATGGGTTGTTACATATATTCTCAAGGGACTACACTTGCTCCAATGTGACACCCCTTCCTAAGCCCAACTTGGTAGAATGTAAGACCAAGGTAAGGCAGGTTGGGCATTGTGTTGGGTCGTAAGGGTACCCCTAAGTCAATAAAGAAAACATAAAGAAAAGTCATGGTTATGCTTTGCATGGTCTTAGGTTTGACTTTGAGGTATGGATTTATCTAATGCACGTGGCTTATGGGTTGTTACATACATCCTCAAGGGATTACTCTTCCCCCGGCGTGGCACCCCTTCCTGACCCCAACTTGGTAGAATGTTAGACTAGGGTAAGGTGGGTTGGACATTGTGTTGGGTCAAAGGGGTAACCTTGAGTCAATAAAAAAAAGAAACAAAAGTCATGGGTTTGCTCTGCATGGTCTTAGGTTTGACTTCAAGGTTTGGGTTTATCTAATGCATGTGGCTTATGGGTTATTACATACATCCTCAAGGGACTACTCTTGCCCTGGCATGACACCCCTTCCTGACACCAATTTGGTGGAATGTAAGACCAAGGTAAGGCTGGTTGGGTGTTGTGTTGGGTCATCAAAGTACCCCTGATTCAATTAAAAAAATATAGGGAAAAGTCATGGGTATGCTCTGCATGGTCCTAGGTTTAACTTTGAGGTCTAGTTTTATCCGATGCTTGTGGCTTATGGGTTGTTTGATCCATCTTCAAAGGACTACTCTTGTCCTAGCGTGGCACCCCTTCCCAACCTGAACTTCATAGAATGTCAGACCAAAGTAAGGTGGGTTGTGCGTTGTGTTGGGTCATAGGGGTACCCCTAAGTCAATAAAAAGACAAAAAGAAAAGTCATGGGTATTCTCCACATGGTCTTAGGTTTGACTTTGAGGTTTATGTTTATCTAATGCACATGGCTTATGGGTTGTTACATACATCCTCAAAAAACTATTTTTTCCCCAGCGTGGCACCTCTTCTCGACCCCAACATGGTAGAATGTAAGACCAAGGTAAGGCGGGTTGGGCATTGTGTTGGGTTGTAGTGGTACCACTGAGTCAATAAAAAAATAGAAAGAAAATTCATGGGTATGCTTCACATGGTCTTAGGTTTTGACTTCGAGGTCTAGGTTTATCTAATGCACATGGCTTATGGGTTATTACATACATCCTCAATGGACTACTTTTGCCTTGGCGTGGTACCCCTTAGTCAATTAAAAAAATAGGAAGAAAAGTCATGGGTATGCTCTGCATGGTCTTAGGTTTTACTTCAAGGTTTGGGTTTTTTCGATGCATGTGGCTTATAGGTTGTTACATCCTCAAGGGACTATTATTGCTCCAACATGACAACCTTTCCCTACCTCAACTTAGTAGAATGTAAGAAAAATTAAGGTGGGTTGGGCATTGTGTTGAATCGTAGGAGTACCCCTAAGTCAATAAGAAAATAGAAAGAAAATTCATGGGTATGCTTCGCATGGTATTAGGTTTGACTTCAAGGCCTGGGTTTATCCGATGCACGTGGTTTATGGGTTATTACATTCATCCTCAAGGGACTACTCTTACCCTGATGTGGCACTCCTTCCTGCCCCCAAATTGTCAGAATGTAAGAACAAGGTAAGGCAGGTTGGGCGTTGTGTTAGGTCATAGGGGTACCCCTAAATCAATAAAGAAAATAGAAAGAAAAGTCATGGGTATGTTATGCTTGGTATTAGGTTTGACTTTGAGGTCTAAGTTTATCTGATGCACATGGGTTATGGGTTGTTACATACATCCTCAAAGGGCTACTTTTGTCTCGGCATGGCACCCCTTCTCGACCCCAACTTGGCAGAATGTAAGACCAAGGTAAGGTGGGTTAGGTGTTGTGTTGGGTTGTAGGGGTACCCCTGAGTCAATAAAAAGAAAGAAAGAAAAGTTGTGGGTATGCTCCACATGGTCGTAGGTTTGACTATGAGGTTTGGGTTTATCTAATGCACATGGCTTATGGGTTGTTACAAGCATTCTAAAGGGACTACTCTTGCCCTGGAATGGCACCCCTTCCCGACCCCAACTTGGCAAAATGTAAGACCAAGGTAAGGTGGGTTGGGCATTGTGTTGGGTTGTAGGGGTATCCCTAAGTTAATAAAAAAGAAAAGAAAAGTCACGGGTATGCTCTGCATGGTCTTAAGTTTGACTTCGAGGTCTAGGTTTATCTGATGCATGTGGCTTATGGTTTGTTACATACATCCTCTAGGGATTACTCTTGCCACGATGTGGTACCCCTTCCTGACCCCAACTTGGTAGAATGTAAGACCAAGGTAAAGTGAGTTGGGGGTTGTGTTTGGTCATAGGGGTTCCCTTGAGTCAATAAAAAAATAGAAAGAAAAGTCATGGGTATGCTCCACATGGTTTTAGGTTTGACTTCGAGGTCTAGGTTTATATGATGCATGTGACTTATGGGTTGTTACATACATCCTCAAGGGACTACTCTTGCCCTACCTTGACACCCCTTCCCAACCCCAACTTGGAAAAATATAAGACCAAGGTATGGTGGGTTGGGTGTTGTGTTGGGTCGTAGGGATACCCCTGAGTCAGTAAAAAAATAGAAAGAAAAGTCATGCGTATGCTCTGCATGGTCTTATGTTTGACTTCGAGGTTTGGGTTTATTTGATGCATGTGGCTTATGGGTTGTTACATACAACCTCAAGGAACTACTCTTGCTCTAATGTGGCACCTCTTCCCAACCCCAACTCGGCAGAATGTAAGACCAAGGTAAGGTGGGTTGGGCATTGTGTTGGGTCGTAGGGGTACCACTGAGTCAATAAAGATAATAGAAAAAAAGTCATGGGTATGCTCTACATAGTCTTAGGTTTGACTTTGAGGTCTGGGATTATCCGATGCATGTGGCTTATGATTTGTTACATATATTCTCATGGGACTACTCTTGCCTTGGCATGGCACCCCTTCTCGACCCCAACTTGGCAGAATATAAGACCAAGGTAAGGCGGGTTGGGTGTTGTGTTAGGTCGTAGGGGTACCCTTGAGTGAATAAAAAAATAGAAAGATAAGTCATGGGTATGCTCCACATGGTCTTAGGTTTGACTTCGAGGTCTTGGTTTATTCGATGCACGTGGCTTATGGGTTGTTACATACATCTTCAAGGGGCTACTCTTGCCCCGACGTGGCACCTCTTCTCAACCCCAAGTTGGCAGAATGTAAGACCAAGGTAAGGTAGGTTGGGCGCTATGTTTGGTCGTAGGGGTACCCCCGAGTCAATAAAAAAATAGAAAGAAAAGTCATGGGTATGTTCCGCATGGTCTTAAGTTTGACTTTGAGTTTTGGGTTTATTCGATGCATGTGACTTATTGGTTGTTACATACATCCTAAAGGGACTACTCTTGACCCAACATGGCACCCCTTCTTGACCCTAACTTGGCAGAATGTAAGACTAAGGTAAGGCGGGTTGGGTGTTGTGTTGGGTCGTAGGGGTACCCCTGAGTCAATAAAAAAAAAAGGAATAAAATTCACGAGTATGCTTTGCATGGTCTTAGGTTTGACTTTGAGGTCTTGGTATCTAATACAAGTGGCTTATGGGTTGTTACATGCATCTTCAAGTACTCTTTCCCCGATGCGACACCTCTTTCTGACCCCAACTTGGTAGAATGTAAGACCAAGGTAAGGTGGGTTGGGCGTTGTGTTGGGTCGTAGGGGTACCCCTGAGTCAATCAAATAAACATAAAGAAAAGTCATGGGTATGCTCCACATGGTCTTAGGTTTGATTTCGAGTTCTGGGTTTATTTGACACATGTGTCTTATGAGTTGTTACATACATCCTCGAGGGACTACTTTTTCCCCAGCTTGGCACCCCTTCCCAACCCCAACTTGGCATAAAGTAAGACCAAGGTAAGGTGGGTTAGGCATTGTGTTGGGTCATAGGGGTACCCCTGAGTCAATAAAAGAAATAGAAAGTAAATTCATGGGTATGCTCTGAATGGTCTTAGGTTTGACTTTGAGTTCTAGGTTTATCCAATGCACGTGCTCATGGGTTGTTACATACATCCTCAAGGGACTACTCTTGTCCCGACATGGCACCCCTTCCCGACCCTAACTTGGAAAAATGTAAGAGCAAGGTAAGGTGGGTTGGGCATTGTGTTGGGTCATAGGGGTACCCCCGAGTCAATAAAAAAAATAGAAAGAAAAGTCGTGGATATGCTCTGCATGGTTTTAGGTTTGACTTTTAGGTCTAGGTTTATCTGATGCACGTAGCAAATGGGTTGTTACATACATCCTTAAGGGACTACTCTTGCCCCGATGTGGCTCGCCTTCCCGACCCCAACTTGACAGAATGTAAGACCAAGGTAAGGTGGGTTAGGCCTTGTGTTGGGTCATAAGGGTACCCCTAAGTCAATAAGAAAAAAGAAAGAAAAGTCATGGGTATGCTCCGCATGGTTTTAGATTTGACTTCGAGTTCTGGGTTTATCCCACCCTTTCATTTTTATTCCTCTTTTCCTTTCTATGATTTCTTCTTTCTCCGTAATATTTTCATTTCGTATCGCTATTGTTTTTCTCACTTTCACACTAATTCATTCCATTTCCATTCATTCATTTCCTTCCATTCCTTCTTCATTCCGGTTCCATTTCCTTCCATTCCTCCTTCCTTCATTCCATTCTTCTTCCTTCTTTTCAATCCATTTTATTTCGTTTCTATCCACTCAATGTCTATTGTTTTTATTTCTTAAGTTTCATGGTTTGGTAATCTCTCTTTCTCATTTGTGATTCCATCTCTTTGTTTCTTCCATTTCCTTCACTATTTCCTTTCACTATTTATCTTTATGTGTTTATGAATTTGTTTATTATATATTCAAATTGCTTACGTCAATATATATTTTTGTTGTCTCTCCATCTTCATTCTCTCTCTCTCTCTCTCTCTCTCTCTCTCTCTCTCTCTCTTTGTTTTTTAATCATTCATTATTTATTTTTATTTCTTTAACTTTAATTATTCTTTTTTGATATTTTTTATTATTTTTGTCTACTTTTTGTCTTTTGACTTTCTTTCACAACCTTTCCTTTCTTGTTTTACCATGTCCCTACCTCATTCTTTCTATTTATTTCTTTTATTTTCCCTTTTGACTCTTTATCTTTCACTTCTCATTCTATTTATTTTATATCTAGATCTATTTTCCTATTATCTTTCCTTGTATCTATTGGAACTAGAATTTTAGACCAAAAATTATGTTGATTTTGCCATATAAAATCAAGGGTCTCCCTTGATTTTCATAAAAAATTATGTTTTTGCCATATGCAAAGTCAAATTAGATTTTTACCACCATACCACTACCATACTTGATTATCCCATATATGCCTTGCCTTTTACCTCCTTATCACAACCTCCAACAAAGTAACTCACAGTAGCACAATGAGAAGGTAGCAATATACTGTATTACTGCTATACTGCAAAAGTTTGATACTTAGTTCATGGTAGAGCAGGGTCATCATCATTACTAGTAGAGGGAACCACTATACCGCGAAGGGTCAGAGTGAGGCCCACGGTAAAGTAGTAAAGTAAGAACAGACATAACGGAGAACTGCTATACCGCGGGGGGTCAGCATGTGCCCTGCAGTAAAGCGGTATATAAGGAAAAGTACTAAGTATACACTATGGTACTACTGAGGAGACCAATGAAGTGCACGGTAGTGCAGTATAATGAGAACAAGTAAATACAATGTACCATGATACCACAAAGGAACAAAGGGTGATGTGTGGTAGTGCGTTAATTGGCCGTTGGAGCATTAAATGAAGGCCAGTCACATCAATCAATATCAAAATATGAAATTCAACTCAATGTGAAGGATTTGAATGATGAACTTATATGGGAATTAATGCAGTATGATACAGGAATTTAACAAGGAAGATTGTGAATTCACTCGCTCATGGTAATAGAAGCATAATATAGGTGAGCTCAAGGAGTGACAGTCAAACAAAATTCTTCAGGGCAAGCAATATTCTAGGTAAGTTCTACTTACCATGCATTGAATTTTAAGCAATGGCACCTAAGAAAACAAGAGTAAGGACTGAAAAAGAGGAAAAATCCAACAAAGCTTCATTACAATCGCCATTACTTGCATTGCAACCTGATTCAGTTGATAAAGGTTATAAGAGGGTATTTAAGGATTTAGCTCAAGGGTGTAGAGATCCAATAATTCCACGGTCTGGGTGGAATTTGTATTGGTATTTTTATAAGAATAGAAATGAAAAGGTTTCAGTATCAAACCCATGGACTCTTGATATGGGAAAATTGATAGTTCCTAATGTATTTGTTGATGTCGAGCTAATTAGAGCTCTAGCCAGTAGATATCATGCCTCGTCAAAAGTTGTTAGGCTCCTAGATGGGCAATGTCTAGTAGATATCTCCAGGGAAGCTATAATTAGGTGTTTTGACCTAAACAAGCAGGTTGTCACATAAATAGATTTGGGGAGGCTAGATCAAGAGTACAAAAGGTTGAGGAGGACTTATAGAATTGATGAACTTCCCCTACACATGAAAAGGGGTGACAAGAATAAAGTCCTTCCTATTCCATCTTCAAAAGTTGAACCCTTTCTAGAGTTTGAATTTTAGACATATTTCAAAAACACCTATCATGAATTATGCCAGATTCTTGGATTTGATGGTGAAGACAATATGCCCATTGGATTAATGAGGACAACAATGATTATCCAACATCCTGAATCTAATGTGGAGTTTGATTTTTCTTCTATTATTGAAGAACATATTCATGAAGGCCTATTACAAGTAAGGGAAGCCAAGGCCCCTATCACTTTCAGACCTACTGTGTCATTTAATTCTATTTCAAAATGAAAGGAAGTGGACTAAAAGGATGAAGTTAAGCACACATGAAAATGGAGTTATGCTCCCAGTGCAAAATTGGTGCTATGTTTGGGATAGTAGGTGCCCTAAAGCTGACTATATTGTGTTTAGGGATGACTTTTCCATCAGACTAATTGATTCCCTTGGTTTTCCTACACCAAGGCTACCGCAATCTTTAATGGAGGTTATGAGACCCGTGCAATACAAACCAGACTAGGGTTTCATACACAACTATGCTAATTGGTTTTTAATGCCACAAAATACCATCATTAGGGTGTACAGTTGTGATCAGGCCCCACATGTCTTACCAAAATTTGTGCCTAGTAAAGTATTGCTTTTAGAATTTATCTGGAAAATGCTCTCGATGTAGCATAGTCTCATGAAGAATCAGAGAAAGGGGACTTTCTTGCCAGACTTGAAAGTTTTTGATGAGTTATTAGTTGGATTAGATATATTGGAAGAAGTGCAGGGTTTCATAAAATCCAATTTTGCTCTCAAATCAGGAAAAGTGAGAGTTTGAGATCTAGAGGGTCACATCAACAATATTAGGACCCTGCTTACAAAGAGGGCGATATCAGATGCATTTGATCCAGAAGAGGATGTAATGAGGAACTTGGTATACTTTTCAGATGTGTTTGAAACAAGGAAAAAATGGCTAATGATGGCGAGATGGGAGGACCGAAAGAAGGAAAAAGATAAGAATTTCAAGGGGTTCTTTGTTGAAGAATCAGACTTGTTGAAAATGATTCAATTGGTTCTTAGTAAGTTTGATGAAATGTATAAAAAGGATCAAGAAGAGAAATCAGCTCCACCATCTGCACCCCAGCCACCATCATCCATAGCCTCCACATTGCATACACCACCTCCTTTACTAGTTCATCCATCTCCATCTCCAACTGATGAGCCTCCTACTAAGAAACAAAGAGTTGAGTTACTAGTTGACTATGGGTTGAGTGATGAAGAACAAGAAGTAGTCTGGACTCTAGCTAAGATGAAAGAAGTAGTAGAGCAACAAAAGATGTTAGAGCCTCATGGTCCAAAAATAATTCATATCAGAAGAAGTTGTTGATGAGATACAAGATGATGAGAGAATAGTCACTTCTCTATGGTTTATGGAGGATGATGATTTCATCCATACAAGGGAATTCAGGGATTTTTGGATAAAAATAAAAATGAAACAATTTGATGGTAGGCTGAAGATTAATCTCATTGGGATTGATGATTCAAAGCATGCAAAGGTACAAGCCTAGACAATGGAAGAGTTGGATATTGATAACATCAATATTACTCCCAAAGAAGCAAGAGAGTTGGTGCTAAATAGTAATATGTTGATCATACCTGGAATGGAACTCTCCAAGGTGTTTTTGTTAGATCAAATTAGAGCCCAGGATGATCCAAACTTGGTTGGAGAATTTGATTCAGAAGGAGTTTCAGGCACAAGATACAATCATACCACCCATACCCTTGCCTTATGGACGAAGCAAAAGAACACAAGGAAGCCAAGGCTTCTAGATGTAGTAGAGGAAATGAGAGGATATATAATGGTCAAGACAATGAAGGACACTACTTCAATAGAAGCAACAACCATAACCATGCATTCAACCATGTTTACAAAAGATGTAGAAAACATGGAAAATAAGATAACAAAGTATGAGAAAAGACTCAAGTTATCAAATGATGAAATAAAAAATTTATTCATTGAAAATGTCATATTAAAGCAACAATTGCAACATGCCACAAATGTAAAAGGAGATGAAATAGTTGTTTATCATCCACCTGCTCTAGCTGAAGATCCACAAATTCAACGACTGAAAGAAGAGATTGAGAAATTGAAGAAACACAATATGGATGATGTCAAGCAACACATCTTGAGTACCTTAAAAGAAATATTGAAGCACAAAGTTGAAATTTTAAAAAAGAAGATAAGTGGAGTTTATGAGGGTTTTAGTCATTTGGTAAAAGCTCTAGAACAAATAAATACCAATTCCCCTATCTTAGAGGAATTACAGAAAAGATGGCAGCCAACTTACTATATTTTAACCACTCTATGCAAGGCAACACAAAGGGATCCTGGTGCACCTCCAAGATTAAAGCCTACCCAAGAGATGGTGAAGGGAGTTATTGATGAGCATAAGTATTTGATTGACATGAAGAAGAAGGTAGAGAACAGAAGGAATTCATTTGATTCAATAAGACACAGTTTTAGTCCCTTGATCACTAAAGGTGATGGAAAACTCAAGGATGTGGATGAATGGAAGAATGAGTTTAATCAAATGGTTCCCCAAAGCTTGGCATGTATTTAGGGTGACCATAATATCAATCTGGAGAAGTTTCACACTCTGCTTGATGGAGTTATGACATTGGATAATGGTTACACAAAGTTTGTTTGTAGATGCAAGAAACCTGTTTGATAACAGATGGAAGACACGCCTTACAAACTTCACTGCTACATAGGAATTCAAGTGGTCAAATGACTTAACAATAAGCAAATGGCAAGAAAAATATTTGGGCTTGGATGAGGATTGATCGGGGTCAGCATGAGGAAGAATATATCATAAAGTAAGGGCTTTGCACAGGTCTTAGATGACCATGAGCTTCTTACTCGAAGACTAACGGACTAGAGCATGTGTTAGTTGTTTGGTTATTTATGTTTCTTAATTATACTTTGTTATTAAAAGACACAACCCTTGTCCTAAAGCTTGTTTTCCTCTCATATAAATACGAGAGACCAAGGCCAAAAGGGAGAACATTAGAATAGATAGAAGAAGTAGGAGAATAGAGATTGATACAATGTTTACATCAAAAGGATCAAGATGCACATGTAAATTTTGAAGGAGTTAATGGAAAATATCTGATTTGGTGGCTCTATATTAGTATCAATTGTTTGTTAAGTTAATTGAAGATATTATCAGTTGTCTCCATATTTAATATTTCTCTGTTGTTTAAATTGATATGTCAAGCATATTTTCAATTTATCAATGCACATTTGTTATATCTGTGTGGTGTAATTGATTGGGTCTTTCAAGTAAAGATTAAAAATCCTCTTGATTGTTCACAACAACCTAGAATTATTATTTTGGATTATTAAATAAGAATCTAATAATTACGTCCTTGCTTGTTTATACAAGTTATAAACATAGAAGTTCCAAACAATTAGAATTATTTTTAGTTATAAGTCACTTAACTCTGATTTCTATTTGAATCCATATACCCAACAAAGCACTGGTCCCCCATATTCCATCATTTAGTTTCGCTTCATTTTAAATATTTCACATCTATTAACTAAACATATTAGGATTAGCCTTGATATTGTTTATACAATCTATACCAAAATAAAAATTCATTTATCCACTCCTACTTTCCATTGTGGATAAATTGCTTTAAGGGATAAATATGAATCAAGTCTGTTTCATTCATATAGGTGTACCCACCTAGGTCTAGCATCACCTTAAGAGAAGAAGGTCTAAACCATTCGGTCTTGTACATTACCTAGTAACCTAACAAGAGTTTGGAAACCTCTTGAGGTATTTTACCTACATTTTTGAGAGCTAACAGTATCTAATTTATCAAGCCCATTCCTTCCCTTCATATTTTCTCTTTATCTTTCTCTTTCTCCTTTAATTTTTAATATATAACATGTTTTCAATCATTTGATGATACCAGAGACATAGATATTAATTCTCTTACTTATGCTAAAATTGAATTTAAAAACTTATCTCCATACCCTCATTCTCTCCTAATAAGGAATAGAAGTCGAGTTCATCTCAAAGCCCACACAAATAACATAGGAGGCTTAAGTATTAAGTCTGAGTTTACTTGATGCATGTGGCTTGTAGGTTGCTACATCCATCCCCAAGGGACTACTCTTGTCCCAATGTGACACCTCTTCTCAACCCAATACCAAAGTAAGGCGAGTTAAGTATTCGGATGGGTAGTAGAGATACCCTTGAGTCAATAATAAAAGAAACAGAAGTTCATGCATTTTTATCATCTTTGAAAGGGGTTTGGATTGAAATATTTTGATTAATTGGAGGTCAATTTACAAAAAATACATAATGTGATTTTAGTGTACCTATTGATTGATACATCATCAATCCATTTGCATAACATAACATCCATTTTTTTCCCTTTAAATCAAAGGTGACAATAATTTATATCCTTGTGACCCAGCTCACCCCTTTTCAAACCCAACTTGAGAAAATGTAAAACCAAGGTAAGATTGGACATTGGGTTGAGTCGTGGGGATACCCTTGAATCAACAAAAGGGGAGAGAGAGAGAGAGAGAGAGAGAGAGAAGTCCATAGCTTTTTTTCTTTGAAAGGGGTTTGGATTGGAATATTTTGATTAATTGGAGGTTGATTTACAAAAAAATCATAATATGATTTTAGTGTATCTATTGATTTATACACCAACAATCCATTTGTATTAACATAGCATCCTTCTCCTTTTCCCTTTGGATCAAAGGTCCCATAGAAAAAAATATATCCTCCTTCATGACATCTGCATAGCACTATTACAAAGGGGAATATAGGTGTATTATAAAACCAACCCAAAACTAAAGAGGGATAGAAAAGAATGAACCAAAATAGGTAAAACCAAGGAATTATTTGTCATAGAATTGAAATCTAGAAACCATGGCTTCACTAATCAAAATTACTTCTTTATTTTCTCTCCCTATATCTTTTTATCTTTTATTTGTTATCTATTTTTTTTCATCCACTCAGTTATCTCTCTTTGTCTCTCTATCTTCGTTGCACATTTTTATATTTTTTCTCAATTTCTTTCTCTTTATTCTCTATCTCGCTTGATTTCTCACTCACTCTCTATTTGTTTTATTCTCCCCATCCATTTTTTATATCACTCTTTTTTTTATTTCTTTGTTACTTTTCCTTTTTATCTTTGTATTTAGATTTATCATTCTCTTCCTCCCTCTATTTATCATATTTTTTCTCTTTTTGTTAGTCTCTTTTTTCTAAAACCTTTTGCTTATCGGCTAAGGTTGATTGAGCATCTCTTGTACCTCACATAATTTTCATTTACTTGTTCACATGGGATGAAAGTAGAGAGATTGGTGTTTTGGACATATTCATGGAGAGTAGGTCTTTGTAGTGGAACCTTTATTCATGAAATAAAGCATTGTTTGAATAGTTTTGGAGGCTTGGTTTTTCCCTTGTGCAAATTTTTCTATAGTATATCTTGTGTCATCTTATTTGTATGTTTGTCTATTCTTTTGCATATTTTTCACTCATGAATTTTTGTGGAAATAGTTTTATATTGATGTAAAGTTTTTTTTTTTGGTATCAAATCCTGGTTGTTAGGTTGTGGACAAAGATCACCTTAATATTGTTAACACTTGGAATGAGTAGACTAAGGAACCCTAAGAAGTGTCATTTTGTTGCGACTAAAGGAAAATTGTTGGGCCACATAGTATCCAAGGATGGAGTAAGAATTGATTATGAGAGAGTGGAAGCTATAGATAAGATTCCTATCCCAAAAATAGTAAAATCCATTCAGTCTTTCTTTGGGAAAATAAACTTTGTGAGGAGGTTTATATCAAATTTTGTTGAGATTGTCAAGCCCATTTCAAAAATGTTGAAAAAAGGAGCCAAGATTGATTGGAAAACAAAAGCAATTGATGCATTTATATCTATTAAAAGGGTGATCAAGGAGGCCCTAGTGTTGAAATCACCTGATGTAAACCATTTCAGAGTTTCTCATTTGCATCTTACCACACTATTGCAACAGTAATGTTATAGAAAAATTATGAAGGGTATGAGCAACTAATATCCTTTTTCAGCAAATCCCTTCAAGGACCAGAACTAAAGTATGACATTACAAAAAAGAAGGCGTATGCACTTGTAAAGTTGTGAAAGCCTTCAGACCTTATTTGGTAGGTACTAAAGTGATTGCATATGTTCCTAATGTCGTAGTTAAGGACGTTTTTGTGCAAACTAAAGTTACAAGGAGAAGGTGTAGATGGATTAATAGAATTCAAGAATTTGATATTGAAATCCAAATCACCAAATTGATAAGAGGACAAGGGTTGGCTAAGCTCATGGTTGAATAAAATCTTGAAGCATCTCAAATCCGCAACACAAGGGAGGAAGAAGGTATGATTTCCAACATTGAGCACACCTCATGGTACACTAATATAATGTATTACCTCAAGAATCAGAAATTTCCTAAAGACTTGAATAAAAATAAAAAAATAGCCTTAAAATTGCATACCTCAAAGTATGTCTTTATGGACGGAGACTTATACTAGAAGAACAAAGATGGAGTGTTGCTATTGTGCTTAGATGAATCACAAGCAAGCCATGTGCTAAAAGAGATGCATGAAGGAGTCTATGGAGGACATTTTTCATCCAAAACCACTGCCAACAAAATCCTAAGAGCTATATACTACTGGTCTAGGGTCTTCAATGACTCTTTTGCTTATGTACGAAAGTGTGAAGCTTTTCAAAGGTTTTATGGAAAAATGAAGTATCAAGGAGAATTGCCACTTAGACCAATGAAAATTGAAGCTCCATTTCATCAATGGGGGATTGATTTCATTGGAGAAATACTAGAGAATTCTAATGGAGGTCATAAATGGATTCTAGCAGCGACTGACTATTTTACATAATGTATAGAAGCCACCCCTACAAAGCAAGCTACTAGTAAGATTGTGATAAACTTTCTAGTGGAGAATATCATCACAAGATTTGGAACACCTATAAGGATACTCACAAACAATTGTATGCACTTTAGATCAAAATAATTCAAAGGATTATGTGAGACATATGGAATAACAATTTCATATGCATCTCCATATCATCCACAAGCAAATGGGAAGGTTGAGTCAAGCAACAAGATTATCCTAAAAATAATTAAAAAGATGTTGAATAACAATAAAAAGGCTTAGGATTCCAAATTGAGGTTGGTGGTCTAGGTAGATAGAATCACAGTGAAAAATTCAGCTAGAAAATCACCTTTTGAATTGGTTTATGGGACACAAGCAAGGATGCCTATGCAGAACCTTTTACCAGTATATAAGTTTAAACTCTAGGAAGACTTGGATATCCCTGAACCTATGGAAGATAGAATGGAATATTTGGTAGAATTGGATGAGATTAGAAGCTTGGTCGAGGAGTGTAACACAAAAATGCAGGCACAAACAAAATACGTGTTTGACAAAAGGGAAAAAGATAGAAATTTTGAAGTGAATGACATGGTCCTGTTATGGAATGCCAGGTGTCAAGATAAAGGAAAACATGGGAAGTTTTAATCTCTTTGGATAGGACCATTTGTTGTTATAGTCAAGGGTGGTGAATATTCTTCCTACCTTCAAAATATGTCAGGAGAAGATCAGGAATTGCCAGTGCATGGAGAATTCCTGAAACACTTCTTTTCTTAAATTATAATATTTCATGCACAATAGTTTTAGGTTCCCCTCCCCCCCATCCCATTCAATCACATTCACCCATGGTCTACCTCCCATAGATCATTTTTGGATTCTTGCAATGACCTCACATTCATTCATCCCCAGTCTTAGCCATTGTTGGAGCTAAAAAATCCACCTTGGTTTTCACATGCTTCCATTTTATTTATCATCCCATTCCCACCATAAGCCTCTGTTGCCCTTGATTTTTACTATATTTGACATTAAACATAAAATTTCCTCATGTATATAGCTCTTAAAATAAAGCCTCTAATTATTATTTTTAAAATAATTCCCCTTCTTAAGGTGCCTTCTCGACAACACAAGGTATGTCGCCAAGATAATACCATATAGAAGAAATTAGCACCAATGTCTCTTTGAAAAGATCAATAGAAGGCTAGTGAAAATGTCGACGAGACCCTCA
This sequence comes from Sequoia sempervirens, assembly GCA_007258455.2. Classification (NCBI taxonomy): domain Eukaryota; kingdom Viridiplantae; phylum Streptophyta; class Pinopsida; order Cupressales; family Cupressaceae; genus Sequoia; species Sequoia sempervirens. The sequence goes on from VDFB02214065.1 coordinate 19,042, forward strand.
TGCTTTAAAGTGACTTGTTTGAATGTCTCCCCGACAGCCCAAAGAGTAACATATCGAAGAGACTTGGATGCTTCAGAGTAAAAAATTAACATGTCTCTCTGACAAGACACAATAATGTCAATACTCAAAGAATACAAGATCATTTTTAGGAAAGAAAAAAAGCATCTCTCAGACATTGAGAGATTATTATAAAATAAAAGGTAAATCACTGACAGAACATAGTTGGGTGAGTACATCGACAATCTTGAAGAGACATTAGAGTGTCAGATTGAGAAGTGAAAAAGTCTCTTCAACACCACAAGAACAAGTAAGAACAAGATGTCGAAGAGACACAAAGGCATCGAACATACATTGATAAAAGTATCTTCGACTTTCTAACAATAAGATGTCGAAGAGACAAGAGAGCATCGAGCGAACATTGTTAAAATTCTCTTTGACTTTCTAACACAACTACAAGCATATACTGTCAATGAGACTATGGGTCTCTTTGACATTTTAAAGACACAAAAAGGTCACTCAAATAAAAACTGATGAAAGGAGGAACATGGGTATGTTGAGGAGACATAAGGTTATTGGAAGGAAATAACCACCAATCTCATCAACATTCTGATATTGAAAGTACAAGGAAGGAAAACCTGAAGTGCAACTATCAAGGAGACTTTGTGGGATCGAAGAAAGAAACTCAGATCTCTCTTTGATATTTTGAAAAGCTATCAAAAACATATTGAAGAAAGGAAAATGTAATCAAGGTCTCCTCAACATGATGAAATGATTTCTTACTTGATTGGCATGACTAATGAGGTCATCGAAGAGATAACTACCATTAATATTGCAATTGATTAGAAAGGTGGCGCGAGCATCATTTATCAACTAGAACTAGTTCAAGCAAGCCAAATCTTGATATATCTGACTCTTAAGAAAATAAAATCACTACAAATTTTGGCTGGATGTCGAGGAGGTGGAATTGGACGATAGCAAGCAGCTTAAGAAGCACGAAATTAGCTCAAGTGTTCTTAGCTTAACTGAATGTGTTCTATAAAAAAATACTTGAAGTACTATGCAAATAGGGTCTTGAGATGGATAAAACCCTAGAAAAACCAAAAGTGAATAGGTAGAAAATAGAGGCTAGGCCATTAAACCAAAACTTAATAGATCAATATCTCGGGTGTGGACCAAAATCTAGGAGAACATCTCAATTGAATCCTTCATGTGAAAAGTTGAAAGATAAACATAAAAATCTTAGAGATGTGTGGATTCTGTAGAGAGGCTATGATCTATTTATATATCATTATAGAAAGAAGTACAAACACATACCTGTCTCAAATCCTTGGAACATGAATTTGGCAAAGCTTGTCATGCCTAATGTGTTTTTCAATGTATAACTGATTAAGGCATTAACTAAAAACTACAAACCTAAAACAAGGGCAATCTATTCCCATGGTGGTTCACAATTTATCATCATAACATGAGATTATATCTACATAATTTTTCAACTTGACACATCCATGAAAACAAAATTGAGGATAAGAGACTTGTGGGAAGAGTATCAGACCATGGATACAAGCTATAAAAGATGGAAATTACCTCTACACAGACCTAAGGATCTAGGAAACTAGCTTAGAAGATTCTCTAGTGATGAGAAACACTCATTTCCAGTGGGCTCATTTGAAGAATACTACCAATACACCTACTATTCAGCTGGTCAAGTCCTAGGAATTGATGCCCCTATTGTGATGGCTATAGATCCCATGGTTTTAGTTGTAGATATCCAAAGCCAAGATGCTAGGCCTTATGACTATGCAAAATATTTGTTTGAGGTCATTAATGCCTCACTTGCAGCCATTAAGAGTAACATTGATGCCATCAACTTCAAACATTATTCACTGCTTATGCATATGATATTATATGAAGGGCAGGCAATGGGAATGTGGGGAGAGGAGTTAAGAATTAAAGATTTGGATAGTGATGAGAATTATAGACCAATCCAAATGTGGACATCCATATGGGATAGTAGATGTGGGAGATCCCACTATTTATATTTTGAAGAATATTTTGTCAAACCCTTGTATAAGCTTCTTGGTCATAAATGTGATTACTATTTGTCCCCAGAGATACAAAAGTTCCTCAGACAAAAGGAGAAAAACCCTGAGGGAAGGATAAACCATAATTGGGGGGACTGGTATGCCTTTGAAGACTGCACTGTGATAAGAATATATGGATTAGAGGCAGCCCCATTTTTATTGCCTAAGACTATACCAGATAGGATTGCATACCTAGAGATTGTGAGGCAATTAGCCTTTTCAGACTTTATGCACCTCAAGAGCTATGGAAGGAAATATCTCATGCCTTCTACCTTGTGTTTGGTGATTTTACCATTATTGTTGATCAAGGGTATGAATCAATTAATAAAAAAATATATTATTATGGCATGTCATTGGGAAACAAGAGAGAGAAGTTTGAACATGAGCACTTCATTCATGATGTCAAGATGTCACAAAGATTGAAAAGATATGAACATGAGTTCTTTGTGGATGATGTCATTAGAAATTATGATGAAAATTAAGAAATGATGAGGAAGGATGCATACAACAGAATAGTTATGGAAGAGGCCTAGAGGAGAAGCAATAATCCATTATATGAAGAAGCTTTTCATGAAATACAAGATCCTATGGAGAGAGTTGAACAATTGATCCTACATGAAGAAGAATTGACTAAGGATGTACCTCTCATAGCTTTTGAAAGAAGAAGAGATACTAGTTTCAAAAAGTAGGATGAGAATGTGGCACCCTTAAGTCATTTATCACCATAGCCTACTCCAGAGGTAAGCTTCTTAGTTGATACTCCTATTATTGAGGATGACATTGAGGAAGAGAATGAGCTTACATAGATCACCATTCATATTGTTCCCCAATATGAAGTGCCACCAAAAAGGAATGTGATCACCTTTGAAGCTTCTAATGAATTGTCTAATGATGTGAGACATTTGGCTAGCTAGGAATTCAGTGTGGGTGATGCATTTGTCCAAACCTCTAAGTTTAAAGCCTTCATTTATGAGTACAAAGAAAGAATGGTAAGAGAAAAATCAAAAGAAATCAACCTTGAGCAAGAAGCGGATGCCTTGAAAGAACTCCAGTATGAGGTTGATAAAGAAATGGATAACAGGAATCCTAAAGGAGGAAGATCACTATTACAAGAGGTTGAGGTCATGCTTCTTCCAGGGTGGGACATCAACTCAGCCATAGTGTTTGATAGTTTCCTAAAAAGAGAAAATAAGGCCTTGCAATTGATAGATTAGGCCAATGATAAGATATACACTGGATTAGGGTATAACCCTAATAACATTACTTTGTAGATTTGGGCCCTTTACCCACCAGAAAAGAGGCCTCCCCTTATCAGTAATCATGATAAGATATTTGGTCACCTTCTAGTACAAAGAGTAGGGGATACAAACCTTATTGATATTGCTGATCTAAATGTGAATGTGGCCAAGTTTACCAAAGCTCGGACCCAAAAATTGGTCAGAGATAATAAGGGGTTAACTAATGAAAATGAGAAGTTGAAGCAAGAAGTGATCAACTATAGAGATAGATTACCCTCCTCCTCAGGACCTTACTCACCATTGATTGAATGTGAAAGGAAAGTACTTGAAGCAATTTCTAAGATCACCTATTGGAAGCGTAAATATGAAATGGTCCAAAAAGAGCAAGAGGAATTAAAGAAAAAATTGAAAAACTACTATATTTGAAATGGCATCAAAACTAGTGTGTAGGAAGTTTGATGATATGATTACTAAGCTTGCTAACAAAGTCTGGGATATCCATGAAAAAACATATGCAGCTTTATAAGAACATAATAGGCTATGTGACAGAATGAAAGAGGTGGGATCATAGATAAAGGTGAAGAAAGGAGATCAAAAAATTATACTTCAAGAATATCAAAAGTTTATGAACACATGTGGAAACTTTCATAACATACCGATACAAGAATTGAGTGACTTCATTCATTCACTAAGTATGGCTTTTCCAAATTTCTTTGAGGAAAAAAACTTAAAGGATCAAGATGTATGGAAGGATGAGATAGCTCAGTATCTACCAATAGCTCTTGATGAGATTAACGATGAAGATGAGGTGCTCGAGAAAACACATGTGCAGCTAAGATGAATTTTAAAACTTGAATATGCAATGAAGGGCATCATAAACAATACAAAAAATTATGCAAATATAGGGTATAGCTAGCATGTGTCGAAGATTAATTTACTCATTGCACAGGCCAAGTAGGGAGTAACACAGTACCAAATTTTGGCAGTCTTGGGTGCATTATCATGGAGCATGAGCCTTGAATAGGTCTTAGATGATCATGGTGCTTGCTGGAGAGTAACAAATCGTGGTGCATCCACTAACAAATTACTAAAGTTTATGGTTATGTTAATCAAGTTTTTAGTTATCAAATGATGTAACTTTTTGTGAACGGGCCTGTAGCTTGTTGCTTCCCATATAAAAAGGGAAACCAAGGCCCAGTTTTGAGATCATTATAATCATCATAATTTGTAGTGCTAGATAGGTTACATTAGTATAGCATATTCCATCCATCCATTTCCATATCTCAAATACTTTTGTTATTAATGTACATTTTTTGAAGTATTATAATGGAGAAGATTGTTTATAACTAGGGATTTACTTCCATTGTTCAACTATTGTGTTAATATTCATTCTTATGTGTTGTTATGCTATGTCCAAAGTGGTTCTCCTAAGTTATTCAAATTTATATGATTTTTCAAGACACATTTGTTGTTGTTGTGTGATCATTTTGATTGGGTTCTAGTTAGAGTGAATTAAAATCCTTTCAGGTAATTCATTTTAATTGGTTCCTACCAAGGATTAAAATCCTTTTAAATTGATTGCTCTGATTTGTTTCCCTCAAGATAAGAATTAAAAATCTTTGCATGCTATCACAATAATTTGGGGGGATAACATTAAGATTTATAAAGAAGAGTATAGTAACCAAAAAAAATGCACGTTTGTACAAGGTGTAAACATTTAAAGTGCCAAATAGTTAGATTTAAGCTGAGGAGTCACTACAAAAAATCCCTATGATTAGCTCCATTTTTTTCTCCATTTTTTGCTTCCACCCACTGTTTTAATGTATTTTTCTCCAATTTTTTTAAAAAGTCGGCACTATTTAGATGCTATTTTTTGCATTTTTTGCACCAATCAGAACAAGTAGGTGCTAAATTAGACACAAATTAACACCTAAATTAATACCCAAATTTGTGCCCAAATTTGTGCCTAAATTAGCATCTACATTAGCACCTAATTTACCACCTAATTGAGTGCCTAATTATTCTAATCTAGCAAGGATTAAGGGTTAAGGGATTAGGGGTGTTAGAACAAAAAATCCTTCCCCAATATTCACTGGCCTTCAATTGCTTGCCTACATTTCACTTGCATCAAAAGATCTACTACCGTCCCAAAAGTGGGTCCCATCCCGGAGTCACATCCGATCAACTTCAAGTTTTAGGGTCCATGTTTAGGGTTCAAGGTCCATGTTCACGATTCAGGGTGGGGTCTAGGGTATAGGGTCCAAGGTCTAAGGTTTAGGGTTCGGGGTTTAGGGTAAGTAGTCAAGGGTCAAGGGTTCAGATTCAAGTTCAGGGTTCGAGTTTAGGGTTCAGGGTTCAAGGTTCAAGGTCAAGGGTTCAAGGTACTAGGTTTAGGTTTCTAGTTCAAGGTTTGGGGTTCAAGGTTTAGGGTTTTGGTTTAGGGTCTAGGGTTTAGGGTCCAAATTTTGGGGTTGAGGGTTTAATATTCAAGGCTCAAGGTTTAGAGTTTAAGGTTCAAGGTCCAAGTTTAGGGTTGAGGGTCAGGTTCCAAGGTTAAGGGCTAAGGGTTAAAGGTCAAGGGTTTAGGGTCTAGGTTCCAGGTTCAAAGTTCAAGGTCTAAGGTCAAGGACCAAGGTCCAAGGTCAAGTGTCAAGCACCAAGGGTTCAGGGTCTGGGTTCAAGTTTCAGGGTTCAAGGTCTACTATCTAGGGTCTAGGTTTCAGGGTTCATGGTTCATGGTCCAGAGTTTAGGGTTCAAGGTTCTTTGTTCAAGGCTTAGGGTCCAAGGTTCAAGGCTCAAGGTCCTAGGTTAAGGGTTTAGGGTCAATGGTCAAGGGTTCATGTTCTAGGGTCAAGGGTTCAATTTCAAGGGCAAGGGTTTAGGGCTCATGGTTCAGGCTCTGAGATTCAAGTTTCAAGGTTCAATGTTTAAGGTTTTAGGTTCAAGGTCAAGGGTCTAGGCTTCAGGGTTTAGGGACCAAGTTTAGGTTTCTGGGTTGAGGGTTGAGGATTTAGCACCTAATTAAGCACCTAATTGTTTTGATATATTAGGGATTAAGGGTTAAGGGATTAGGGGTGTTAGAACAAAAAATCCTTCCCCAATATTCACTGGCTTTCAATTGCTTATGTACATTTCACTTGCATCAAAAGATCTACTACCTTTGATTTTTCATTGTATTTAACATGAAATGCAACAATTTGTGTGACAAGATCCATGTTGTCACCAACATTCCCTTTGTATATACCCATTTATTCCTCCAGATAATCATAAACAAAGAAAATTTTTCCTTTACAGCAATACTACAACATCAAAATAAAGGAAACGCAGGATGGTGGCTTCTAAGTTAAGAAATAAGGCTTTACCGCCATGCCACCAAGATATTATATAGCTTGCACGGTAAATTAGTACTCGGCGCAATCCCGTGGGGAGAATTATAAGGAAATGTGGTAATGTGCTACCTACTGCTATCACACATAAGGCAATTCAAAGGAGTGCGATAAGGTGGTAAACAATAAGATAAAGCATACACCGCTATACTACTAGGAGGGTGAGCAACATATGTGATAGAGTAGTATACACTGCAACCCCACAACAAGAAGTCTTGAGCAAGGCGGTAGAGTGGTAAGCATTGGAGGAAAAGTGGGCATTGTAGTACTGCATGAGGTGAATAATATGGTTGTGGTAGAGTGGTATACACCGCAACCCCATAGTAAGAGATCTTAAGCAAGGTGGTAGTGCGATAAACAACATAAGGGAAGGGAAAAACACCACCATACCACAACAAGTATAATAAGAGACAATGGTAGTATGATAATCATTGCATCATTACAATTTACAACAATAAATGCAGAAAATCATGTTAGTTGCCTTGACACATGCTTCAAAATTGATTTCAAGGATTTGAATTTGTTGGGAAACTATCTGGTGAAGAATTAGCATTAATACTAATATGACTAAATACCGCACCCTCTAAAGCAATTGAATTTTCCTAAGACTGTGCTTAGTTGAAATGCATTGGTGTACACGAAGCCGAGGATGCCAAGAAAATGAGCTATGTGAATGACTAGCACTCAGGTAAGTGCATGAATAACCCTCTAATGAAGCTTGATTGGTGTAGTATTTAGTAGAGATCTGTTATTTGAAGTCATAGTAGGGAAAATTGAAATATGCTTCCTAAAAGATAACAATCCAAAGTAAAAGAAAGTAAGGCCAAAATTAAGGAAGAAGAACCTAAGCTAAAGAAGAGACCACTCTACTAGTCTATATTAGATATACTTCCAAGATCAACCAAGGAGGGAAATAAGAAATTTCTCATATACACCACATAAGGTTGTAGGGATGCTCTCATTCCCAAATCCAGGTGGGACTTATTTTGGTATAAGAGAAATGAGAAGATTCTAGTGTCAAACCCTTAGATGTTGGAATTAGCAAAGTTGATTGTCTCAAATGTGTTTATTGATGTGGAGTTTATCAGATTACTAGACAAGCATTATCAGTCCTCAACTAAGACAATAAGGTTTCCAAATGGCTCAATATTGGTAGAGGTAACCAGATCTGCTATCATTGAGTGTTTTGGCTTAAACAAGTAGGCTTTGACCAAAATAAACCTACAGAAGAGTGAGGAAGATTATACAAAGTTAAGAAGAACTTATAGAAGTGATGAGCTACCCCTATATATGAAAAGAGGCATTGGTAACATAACGATTCCCATTTCTACTTCCACTACTAAACCATTCACTGTGGCATATTTTCAATATTATTTTGTGAATACATATCTAGCTTTGTGCCAAGTACTAGGGGTGGATGCTCAAGATAAAATGCCAATAAGCCTGATGATGATGGTCATGAGAATTCAAAACCCTAAGACTAATATTGAGTATGACTTTGCTCCATACCTTGAGAGGGCGTTGGATGATGAATTTCACAAGTCATAGAGGATAGAGCACTGATTATATTCAGACACTATTCCTTATTGTGCCATTTGATACTATACCAGAATCAAGACCATTGGACTAAATGAATGGACTTGGCTAGAGTAGATGAGCAAAGGAACCCCACATCTATCCAGAAGTGGTGCTATAGTCGGTGCAAGAATTCAAGCTTTTCTATATTCTATGAAGACTTTGTGCACAAAATCCTTGGAGTTATTGGTTATTCAATTTAAATATTTTCAAGAAAAATGCAACAATTGTTAAGACCTTTGGCCCTGAGACAAGAACAAGATCACACACATAATTTTGGTGATTGGTTCTTTATCCTAGAAGTTACAATAATAAGAATCTATGGCTTCCCTACTGTTCCACACATACTGCCAAAGTTTGTTCCCCTTAGATTAACATTTCTTGAATTTATGTGGCAAATGATGTGGATGGAAAAGGATGTAATGCACAAAAAAATAAGGGCACATTTCTACCAAATTTAACCAAATGTGGAGACTGGACAGTAGGCTCAGATACACTAGAGGAGTTGCAACATTACTTGAAGACAAGATATGCATTGGGTTATGGAAAAGCAAGAGACTTTGACCTTGAAATCATATGAATAACATAAGGAATAATCTTCTTACCAAAATGAAAGTGGCACACCAAGTGGACTATGAAGAGGATGTGATAAGAAATTGCCTTACTTTTCAAGTAGTATCTAATAGAAGGAAAAAATGGGAATATATGAGGAAGAAAGGAAGCAGAAACACAAAGACTTCCTAGGCTATTTTGTTGAAGAGAAAGAACCTATCAGAAGAATAACTTTATAATTGATAGATTTGAAGACTTATATGGCCAAAAGGAGGCATATCTTCAAAAATATGGTGGTGAAAAGGTAGCGGAACACACCCCAAACACAATCTTTGAATTTCCCATGGAGCAATTGTCTTCCAAGAGAAAAAAGACATAGAGCACTGAGTCATTGGTACCTTATGAGGAGATTGAAGGGGTGGGAGATACTGAAGGGGTGGCCACTGTATTGCAGTCATAAAAGGGTGATATTGAGGTTGATCAACCCATCCATGAGACTAGCACCCATAGGCATGAGGAAAAGATGGATGATCCAGAAAAAAACCAAGTGCAAAGATACATGAATATGAGAGAGAAATTGTTGCTAGGAGGTTTATAGAGGATGATGAGTTCATCAAGACTAGAGTTTAGGGATTTCTGGACAAAGATGAAGATAAAATAAATTGAAGAGAAAATGGAGTTAGATCAAGTGGGAATTGAAGAACCAAAAAATAATCAAATGGTAGCATAGAAATTCAATGAATTGAGGGTTGACCACATTGACATTAGCCCTCAGAAGGCTAGAGAGATGATTTTGAAGAGCAACATGCTCATTTTTCCTGGGTTGGAATTAAAGAAAATGTTGTTGCTTGATCAAGTACGGGCTCAAGAAGATCCAATTTTAGTTGCATAGTTTGACTTTGATGAAGGAGTAAGTGGAATTGGGTATAACCCAAAAATTGAAACCCTATCCATTTGGATCAAGCAAAAAAACACACAGAAGACTAAACTATTTGATGTAATACATGGAATGAAATGGGCAGCAATGGTAAGAACAATACAAGACACCACCCCTTTGGAGGAAGCCACAATGACCATGCACTTAGCCATGCTCACTCATGCAACTGTCAAGGTATTGGAGGAAATATTAAAGGAGTATGAAAGGGAACAAAAGTTCTTAAATGATGGAGTTAATAAGCTATTTATGGAGAATGTCAAATTGAAAGAATAGTTAAAAGGATAAAGAACTTCACAAAGCAAGGAGATAGTGTTATATAAGCCTCCTAGTGCCCCATTAAATATTGTATAGAGCATTCTGGTCAAGCAAGCAAAGGATCCTGAGAAGGAAGTGGATGAAATGAAGGAGGCTCATGATGAAGTAAAAAGCAAGTTTGTGAAGTTATGGAAAAGATTCTTGAGCATAGAATAAATTTGGTTATTGATAAACTAGATAGTGTGCATGACAATTATAAATAACTTCAGCAAGCAATTGATCAAATAAAAGCACATATGCTTGTATTGGACCCCCTATTCAAAAGGTGGCAACCTATTCACCACACTCTATCTAAGTTATGTAGAGTTCTAAAAAGGAGTTCTAATGGTCCTACAACATTAAAACTGACTGAGAAAATAGTAAAAATGATTGTTGATGAATTTTAGTATATACAAGGGGAGGATAAGAGGATTGTGGCATGAATGGATTCATTCCATACCTTAAAACAATGGTATACACTAGAAATTGTGAAAGATGATGGTCAAGGAAAAGACTTGGATGAATGGAAGAAGAAATTTGGTTAGGTTATTCATAAGTGTTTAACTCATGTTCAGGGGGATAGCGACATCGGTCTTCATAGGCTCAATTTGATCATGGATAGATTGATTGATCTTGATGCTAGATATCTAAAAAAATTCAATCATACAAAGGAACTACTAGATAGTCGATGGCAGACCCATCTTGCAAACATACCAAAGATCCAGGAATATCAATGGCCATTAGATTTTACGGTGTATCAATGGGAAGAGAAGTATTTGGCTTCAAATGAGTAGGTCACTAAGGCGAGGGAATCTAGACATCTATCATAGAGAGGAAAGATTTGTCATATTGATGGTCACGAGCTTTCTACATTGATTAAAGGAAAAACATTTCTAAAGTGTCTTAAGCTTTGTTATTTATTAAATTATGCAAATTAATTAGTTGTTAGTAAAAGAAGTAGTTTTGAAGTGTCCTCTCTTTTTGTAAAAGGCCCGAAGCTTGTTGCTTCCTATATAAATAGGAAACCAATGCCAAATTTGAGAGGATCTTCATATCATATTCCATTTTCATTTTTGTTATAGTAGGCATTAGTAAGAAGATAGATTGAACATTCCACCCATCCATATCATATCAAAGACTTCTACTATAAATGTATATATTTTCAAACAACATAGTGGAGAAGATTGCTCATAATTGGTAATCTATTTTGGTGTTCAATTTTTATGTTAAATTTCATGCTTACATGTTATTGTGTTGTCTCCAAAGTGGTTTCTTCAAGTTACTTAAATTCATAAGATTTATCAGGGCACATTTGTTGTTACTGTGTGATTATTTTGATTAGGTTATGGTGCGAAATAATTAAAATCCTTTCAGTTAATTCATCTTAATTGGCCCCCTCAGGGATTAAAATCCTTCAAAAGATAAGGGATTTGGGGCTTAGGGGTTAGGTAGTTTAATGGTTAATGGCTTAGGGATTATGGTTGATATTATGTAATCTCTATATAAACTTTGATAAAAAATAATAAAGGTATGAGTGGAAGGGTGTACCAAAACTCTGTTGGTGTAACTTTTGAGCTTATGAATGAAATAAAACGTCTTAATATCAGATATTCTGCATGACTGCGTTATCATTCTATATTTTTCTTATGTTTTCCATCCTTATTTCTTCTTATATTTGAATGAATATCAGTTATTGAGCCTCAATATTGTGCTTATGTGAATGAATATGCTGATATAGTAAAGCATTTACTGTGGATGTTTTCAGTTACATGTTCAAAATTATGTTCAACATAAAAATGGAAACTATTTAAAAATAATAAAGTTAACAAAGTTTCTTATTGAAATAATTGTGAGTTTCATGCATTAATATTTTATTAAATTTTGTGTCTTTGAGAACATATGTTGATAAAAAATGAATGGATGAAGCATCCGAGTTATCCTTTTTTTTTTGCCAACAATTCATACCAAATATTGAACAATTTAAGGATATTACAATAGGTAATTTGTATTGACACAAATAATATTATTAAAGCATTTCAAATTTTAGGCCATAAGAATCATCCTTTTTTAAACGTGGATTGCAAATAATTCTAAAAATTTAGAAGTCTTGGTCATTAACATTATTGTCTTCTACAATGTCATACAATGTATCATTTCCAATGTTCATATGTTCTTTCAAGTATTTAATATTATCATCATCCTCATCTTGACCTACATCATCTTCATCATCATTGAAATTTGATTGTAGACCATCTATATTGTTACCGGATGTATTTGGATCATCATTTTCTATACCATCCATATTGTTGTCTTCCATAACATCATCTAACTCTAGATTGTTGTCTTATTGTGCCTAAACATAACCATCTTCAACATCATCATGGATGTCAATTTCTTTGATGTTCTCTAATCCATCTCTCATTTTGTTGGATTTCATTGTTTTTCTCAGTATCCACTAATGCATCATCAAATACATGCCTTAATATTGGATCATAATGTATGACAAATATCCATTTCGGGTCCAAAATATCTTCATAGAAAAATACCTGCACATGAATGGCATACATATATTAGACACATGTTATAACAATTTTATTCACAATAAACTATGAATTAATAGATTAATGATCACTACCACTTCTTGTTTGAGTTAAAGAAATACCTGCTCACAATGAATTGGTAGAACATAAAGCTCCTTATCCTCTAGTAGGAACCATGAGGAATCTATAGAAAACAATCCACTATGGGTATCATGTCTTCATGTCCTCTCAAATGCTTCATACCATCTACACTTAAAAATACAACATTTAAAAGAGTGGTAATCCAACTCAATAAATTCTTGTATTTTCCCAACATTGTAGATTCCCTTTAATTATATTCTTATCTTTTGAGCTTGATTGATTGGATTGCTTGAAGTCAACCATGATTCCACAATCAAAGAATCATCTCTTTACATCTACACTTTCTACACGATAATGTTGACCATATGCCCACATTGCTGAATTTTTTTTTGCCTGTGAAAGACAATTTATTTCAGTGAAAACAAATATAATGATGAATATTAAAATAGTTAATAGTGTCAAAACTGTAAGGAAACAACATTTTGTAAAATTCCAAATGTACCTTTCTTTCACATCCTCTAGACATGTTGATTCCATCTTCTATTATGTTTGAATCTATACATGCATCTTCTATTTGATTTTGAATTTGTTCGGTAACCCATTCTAGTGTGCAATCGTTGCCCCATTCCCCAAGCAGAATAGTGGGAAGTGGAGTATTCCTTAGGTTTGATCTCTTAAATTATCTCCTTACTTCTAACACTTCTCTCTTTTTATCATACAGATCAATCCATTTTGTTCATAAAGTCCATGTGGTACAGAATGAACTTGTTGAGTATTGCACTTTTGTCTACACCTATTACATGTCAACATGTTTATTTCAAACTCCAAATGTCATGTTAATTTGACAAATAAATTATAGAGTAAATTAATGATTGCAAGAAAAACAACCACATTGATCATGAATTTACTTACTAATTTCTACTTGAACACCATTAGATTATGGTTTTTCTCCTTCATTAATATCTTATGCTCATTCTTCATCCCAAAAGTGTGGCTCCCTCTCAAATACACATACACATACATTTTTTGCAATTTCCTTCTTCCATTTTGGCACTTCACGTTCGTGGATCTCCTTGGAAGTCACCCACCTAATATAAGAATAGTAAATTAGTATGAACCTTTAGTCAAAAATTAAAATGCAATATAATATCTCTTTGTCTCTCACACATGAACATTTCATATAACCACATACCTTGTAAGTGATAACAATCGACTTATGGCATTCCTTAAGTCAACTGTAAGACAAGAATCCCCCCTAATTGTCAATGGCATGATATGCTATCAAACACATTTATGAAAAGGTCATTAGTATTTTTTCTCACACAACAAAATATCAAAATATATTTAGCACTTAATCAATGTTACTAGTAAATGTTAAATGATGATATATAATACCTTTATAAAATTATGAAAATCATTTGTTTTAAATCCTGTGATATATCCATCAACTGTAAAAGCTTTAGCTAGTGATGACCCATAGCCAGTAGGTGTCCTTATTGAATGGAAGGCATTTTTTAGTTGGTTTAGATATTTTTTTTTTCAAAATCCATGGAGCTTCTTCATATGTTTCATTTTTCCTGTTTGGCCACAAATTTTTTCTATCAATTTTGGTACACGAAAGAGAAATATCTATCCTCAAAGACAAAGTGTCCTTCTCTTTGTCTAATATATTTCAAAATATAGAATGTGGGACATTTTTGAAGATGTGCATAAGATCTAAAAGGTGAGATATTAATAGGTCCTTCCAGTAAGGGAGCTCATAAAATATGGATTTTCTTTTCATTCCTTCTGGCATATTAACTACAACTTGTTCTAGTTCTTCAATTGAATCACCCTGATCAAAAAAATCCTCCCAAGCTTTCAATTCAACATCTTCACACTTCTTAAGCCAATCACCTGGACCCATAATCATGGGAGGGCCTCTATTTTCAACTTTTCCATCAAATTGATTCTTCGGGAGATTCCTAAACTTATGATCTAGTGGTAGAAAAACCCTGTTGTTTGCGTAAATAAATTTATGTAGATATTTAGAATACCACCCTTGAAATTGTTCAGCACATCTTGGACAATCAAATAACCCCTTTATTTGAAGCCCTGCAATTCAATAAGGAATGTTAATAACATCAAAAAAATAGTATAAAACTAAGTATGAAAGTTGGGATGAAAATAAATTATGAGTGTAAATACATAAATATTTTATCTTACCAGAACAAACACCAAGTCCTGGGAAATCATGAATAGTCCAACATAGCACACCATACAACATGAAGGACCTATTTTATGGAGGACATGATATGTCATACATTCTTATTCCTTTCCATAGCAATTGCATCTCACCAATAAAAGGCACAAGAAAAACATCCATATTTTTAACTTGATGTTTTCCTAGAACAATGAGAGTCAACATAAGGTGCTCCTTTCTAACACTCATCCATGGGGGAATATTGTATACTATGAATCTGACTAGCCAAACACTATAATTTGAGCTCAAGAAAGAGAATGGACACACTCCATCAATTGCAAGACCAAACTTGATACTACGCGGTTCATCTTTGAATTTTCTTGGCCATTTTTCCTCTATGTTTCATTGCTTTGGAGTCTGCTAGAATTTGCATGAATCCATCTTTACTCATGTTCTTTGCATGCCAGTCCATCAACTATGCAAGTGAATTGCAATGAAACATTCGTTGAAGTCTAGGTATAATTGGAATGTGATGTAAAACCTTCTTTGGAACTGTAGGACCTTGTACATCTATACAATATCTCTTATCTTTGCATACAAGGCATTCTACCTTATTTTGATATTCATCTCTGTATAAATGAAATCATTTTTACATTAATGAATTTGTTTATATTCAATCCCCAACTCAACCAACAATAGACGTGTCTGCAAGTTGATGGCAACATATTTTCTTCAGGGAATATTTTAGTTTTTAGTGCCCTATAAGATTGTCAGAGATTAAATCAATTGAATGTTTGACTTATGATGGACATGTTTGATATGCCAATCTATACTAGGATTATTTATATACAATATATGGTTTTAAAATCCCCTTAAAGAAATATAAACGAAGTTGATGAATGTTTATGAATTATGTACACCAATTGACAATGCAAAGTAAGAAATAGATTTCAACTTACTCCAGTAGGGTAGTGAATCCTTTGTCTAACCAACCAAATAGTGACTTGATTTCTAATAATATTAATGTGCATGCTAGTTTTGAGGTTCTACTTGCACCCGATTTGGACACGAGTGTCTTCGCTGCTTGCTTGATGGAGTCTTTGAGGTTGTTATCATCAACATTATGTTGGTGGCAATTACCCCTACTATCATCATTACTGTCAACCATATGATCTTTATTGTCATCGTTGTTTCCATCCCCAAAGAAACCTGTAAGCATTTCATTCAATCCTTCTTCATGCACTGCATTTTCACTATCATGATCATCATCATTAAGGCTAGGTGGCATGTCATCAGTGTATGTGGATCTCATCAACTCTTCAAATTTCTTAGTTGGTAGTATTCTCTTCAATGTTGCTCTTTTCACCTTGGTATTGTTTATAATATGGTTTGGATCATCCCATCCAAATCTTAATAACCCAGTTGGATCTTGGGTATTAGTATGTTTTTCATCATCTTCTATCTATCAACAAATGCAAATATTATTTAATGTTTGGAAACAATTGGATAAATCATAAATGTATCAATTTCAAAGAAATATAATCAAATATGGCTTAAAAAATATAAATATAAATTGTATGAACATATATACATAAATTGAATAATGGAACATTATTTTATAGACTACCTTTTTTATTCAATAATTTAAATAAAACATGATTTTGACAACATAGTTTATAAAACATCAGTCCACACTCACTTATTATTCTTTGGTTTTCTACCCTTAAGAACATCCTTAGGGAGACCTTGTTCTTCCCTTTTCTTTCATGCAGGAGTGTGTTTTAAGAAGGGGTAATCAATCAATAACTCATCCCCAATGGTAAGGTCCATAATAGCCTCAACCAATATCAATCTATCAACCTCTCTTTCCATATCTCCATCTTTATCATTTATAACCTCAACAAATTGACAATTCGGTCTTACAGTAGGGTCCCTTCCCTTACTACTATTTATAAATCCTACAATGTTTTTGTGTGTGTATGCACATCCATCTATATACATAATATGACCTCTATTCATTTCTTTTCCACTTTCCAATTCAAGATGATGTGTATACATATTTGAATTTAGACCATATGCTGACATGCTAAGCTTATATTTTGCTAGCCTTCTCCATTCACCACTGTAATATGATGGACCATAATATGGCATTAATCTCCTAGTGGTTTGTTTTGAATTGCTTCTATGTTTAGATCCCACATGTACATTTTTCAAAGTAAAGAGTCCTAGATTCACTCCATGAATATTGGAGGGTCATATCATGTAGTTGTATCCCCAAAATTGAAACACCTCGTACACTCTAGGTAGTTGTTGATCACTAGGCCAAGTGCAATATAGTCAACGATCAAATGTCTCTTTTTAAATTGATCTCAAACTCAGGGGAAAGTCATCATCTCCATCACATTCATTCTCATAGGGTATGTAGTCCACCTTCCCCTTGTCTTTAAGCAAATTATGCATCTTTAAACCGGTTCTTGTTCTGTTACTTGTTTTCATCAATTCCTCATCTTCCAAGCTAGTATATTGGCACATATTTTTGTTAGATGTATCATATGATAAATGATCATTGCCCTCTAGGTTGGAAGTCGGTGATCCAGGAAACTTTAAACCAAGAACTTTATTTTGCAAGTATCCATTAAGAAAAAAAATAGTTATTTAAATAATATAAAACAATGTTTAAACAAAGTATACATGTTATTTATATCAAATTGGAAAATTCCTTACCACAATTCCTATTGGATTTGAATCGATTGTAGGAGGCATACTACTGACGAGAAGATCATCATATATGTAATGTCTTTGTACAATCGCTCGTTTGAATTATTTCTTTCCACAATATATAGAACATCCACAAACAACAATTTTCTCAAAGTATTCATCCTATGTACTATAGTCCTGACCAACCTCTTGTTCAATGCAATAATTTGTTGTGTCTACAAGATCCATTGTCATATCCTCCTCCACCCATTGTCCTCTACGTGATTTAATAGCTTCAGGTCCATGTCCACATACATATCTTGTTATTTTGTTAGTTGAATGCTCAAGCTCTACATTTTCTCCAATCTCCATCTAAAATAATCAACAACATGCATTAATTTGTCAAGATTGGATAATACATTATAAATTTCAATAATACTGTGAAAAAAGATGGATGTATCACAAAATGCCATCAAATCATTTTTTCCTAAGTCAAAATTTGAGTACCCAATGTCCTGCTTCATTTGTTGTGTCCTCATTTGATATGACACAATAGGTTTCCATGACCTCATCTCGCCCCTATAATACACAACATAGTAAATAATGTTTAGTACACCAATTATATCATTTCAACGAATATGCTATCCAACACAAAACCTCACTTTATTTATATATTTGACATATTGATATCATGTTTTGGCCACCCTAATTTTAAAATTTTTCCCTTGATCATAGAATCACATTTAATCACCATTCCTATGCATTTTCAACCAATAAGTTTGACCTCAGAGGCCTCCTGGACAAAAAAATGACTTTATCTCTTTTATGGTGTAGCATTCATGAATTCATAAACACCTTCCTCCTTTGGTTGAGGTTGCTTTCTCTTCTTACCTCTATTGTATCTATAGATTTTGTTGTCATATCTATTTCCACCCACTTTCCTCTCTATGATTTAGTAGTTCTACGTCGTCCATATCCTCTCTCCATGGCCTCCTCTGGATCCTATAATAGACAACAATGACAATAGTCACATAACAACTATGCACCAAGATAATATTGTTGAAATTATCTTGTTAATATGCTCTATTTTCATTAAGACACAATATGAAAAAAATAGGGCATTGCAACATTTTTCTCTTCACAAAAATTTTACACGCAAAATCTTGACAACTATGGCTCAAATCTTATGATTACAAGATGACTACAAATTCACATAAAAAAGACATTTATTTACAAGTTGACTACAAATAAAACCTATTGCTAATAGTTTTAATTGAACATCACTTCCATGGTCCCTTGTTATCCTATATGAAAGAAAACCTATTACTAATAATTTTAGCTAGTTCTCTACCTTACACTTCTTCCACAAATTCATTACAATCGTAGATATTTTCTCTTTGAAAACTAGAGATTGGATTCCTTATTCTTGATTGAAACCTACTTTATGTTGGATAGTGTGAGAATATTGATCTTAGATAAGATCCAAAACTTTAATTTTTTATTTTTTATTTTTCATGATTGGTGTTTATCCTTCATAGAGGCCATGGTGAAAGTAGTTGGCTTGGTTATGTAGAAATCCCCTCATCAAATAAAAGCCAACAAATATTCACAAATGGCTCAACCCATATAAGACTTAATAATTTACTACAACTTTAATGAAATCTTGATACATAGCATGACCTACTTTATGTTGTATGGAAATTATATTTGTAGCCTAATATGTTATGTTTTCATAATTAGTATTGCATGAAAGTCTAGCCACTAGCTAAAACCTTTGAAATCTTGATTGATTTAGCTAGCATGTATATCTTCATTAACCAAGAGAAGGCATGTGATCTGAATTTATTTGTTTGATAGGTAAAAGAGTTTGGTTTTCAAGTTACTAAAACACAATACAACTTTTTTTAAGTTCCATCAAATTATGTTTTTATTATGTAAAGTTTCTAGGATGTATCCATTTTTTTTCCAAGCTAGTTGGTGGTATGTTGTTGTCACACTAGATTCTAATGTTATAAAACTCTTACTACTTAAACATTTGTCTCAATTCCAAATGTTTGCATGAGGAACATTTTGGTTTGGCACAGCTAGGCACTAAATTAGATGCATTTTGTGCCGTCTTTGGAACCCCAAAGAGATTACATTTAGGGCTGAAAGTCAGCGCTAAATTTGGCATTAATGATAACAACTATAGCGTCGACTAATGAATCAAAAATAGAAAATTAGAAATTCCCACCCACGTTAAAACATACCACACAAAGAAGAATATTAAAAATTCTCGCTTGCATTTTAGTTTTCATTTTTCTTGTGTTTACATTATTTGGTTGCCTAGTTTTATTTTGTTGCCAGATACAAAGCATACGATAGATGGTGTTTATAGTGCTTGGTCACCCAATTTAAGTTTTTTGAGAGATATAAAGTAGAGGATAGATGGATAGAAGTCAAACCCCTAATTTCGCTTTAAACGTAAAAACTAGGTATATTTTTCCTTTTGGTTCAATTCGAATCCATATAAAGATATTTAGATAGAATTTTTACTAATAGATTTATACAAAAGGGATGCCACTTGGTAGATAATGGTTGGGCTTCAGTTGATTTGGGTTATTTGGTGGTCTTGTTTTTGCATTATTCATTCCATCATAGGGTTTGAACTCTCAGGAGATATCTCATAGGCATTTAAATCCAAAATGAGAGTCATTCAAGGTAAAGTTTGCTCATTAATCACATGTTTCTTTAAATCACCCATTTCTTTTAATTTCTTTGATTGGTGGTTTGATTTCATACCACAAAACAAAAATTTCATACCACAAACTAGACGAAAGTTTTCATACCTGGCAGTGTGTACTTTGTTTTCCTCCATAGACTAGACGGAAATAATTTTCCCTAGGTCGCCTTAAAATGTCAAACAATAGAGGGAAGGGAGCAAAGGGAGTAGACTCTGGCCACAATGACGTAATTCATTATCAATTTATAGATTTGTAAATGTTTCCATTGTTTCTTTAATTTTTAGTTTTTAGTTTTTTATTTCTAAATTTAAAAGAATAAATTTATTTTATATGTATAGGGACATGAGACTGACAAAGATAAAGAGGCATTGGCTTCCATATTGGGGGTAGAGGTAGTGAACAAATTGGATGTTGTGGACTTGACAATGCTTGCTAGATATATAGAAAAATGATCTAGTAAAGCCCCTTAAACATTGCAACCAAATCAACCGTGTCAAAGGGAATCAATTGATTCTCCAAATAGTCCTAGATCAAGTAAAAGATCTAGAAGGAAATCAATAACAATAAACTCTAATAATGTGGAATAGGGAGCAAAGACTTCCAATGTCCCAACCATTCTTGGGACAAACTTCTTCCACCATGCAATGTTTTGCATCTTGCATTGGTAGCTATGATAACAATATAGAATACTATATGGTTTTAGTGGAAGTCCGAATGACAAATGCTGGAAAAACATTTATGAATAGGTTGAAGGAATCATGCCTTTAATGGTTCAAAGACCATCTACATTTTCCATTCTCAAAAATACCCATACACCTACAAAAAGTAGTTATCCATGACATGGAGATTTAATTTGGTACAAGTTGGTTTGTAAAGAAGATAAAGCTACAAATGTCTCAAAACTACAAGAGATTCTGGTGTAACCAAACAAAGAAGATAAAAACACTCCCTCCCGAGCTAAGACTCAAAAAAGGCCAATTGATGTAAGTGTGAAAGTATGGAAAGAGCTTGTAAAAGCATATGAAAATTTTGATGCACGGAGGAAGTCCGTTGAGGAGAGTACGCGGGTATTTGAATTTGCTCATAAGATTATTGCTACTATTTTTTTGGCTACCAGCTAAATTAGTAAAGTTTTATTAGGCAGTTATTAAACTAGGGTGAGAAAAAAATTTGGCATTTGATCAAATCAGATAAGAAAACCAGACATTCAAAGATTTATCAGGTACAGGTACATTTTTAATGGCTAGTTCATCATGTTCAACATTTTAGCATGTGGTGTAAAATGGGCTCCCACAAGGGTTGTCCCTAGCATGTTGTCTTCTCAGATTCAAAAGATGCAACGAATAGTGGTCACATGTTTCAATCATATCTCAAAAACTATGATCTAGGTTTTCATGATTTTTGGATATAATTTATAAAACAATGAGGCAAAAACACCCTTTAAATTTCTCACTGACTCAGTTCATAGTTTTTGATAAATTGTCACCACTTATAAGGAAAAAAGACAAATCCACCTTTTTAGGAGGATTGTAAGACTCAAAGGGCAGTTCTACATTAGTTTTGAGGTCCCACATGGGTTGACCATCACTCAAGGGGAGTTTTGGACACTTAATCACTTAGTTTGCTCCAGTTTTGAAACATTTTTTGCATGTTTTTCAAACTTACACGACCAAAGATGATTCATCATGCATATTTGTGGAGTTGAGAGTTAAGTCTCAATATTATCATTTAATTTTAAAGTGAAAGACATTTAGCTTATATCTTTTACATGATTTTAAATAAGATAAAATATGTAATTAAATATTAAAAGTAATATTTTATTACCTTAATATTTACTATGCAATGCAAAAAAAAAAGAGATCACATGATAAATATTAAAATAATCATATTGATTATCTTTAATATTTAATCGAATAGTCCATTTTTTTCAAAATCATGCAAAGAAAAAAAAATGGAGCAAATGGTGAGACATAAATGCAGTTTCACATCAGCTTTGCAGTTAAGATATTTTGACTTCAGTTATCTCCTCTTGAATTTTTGAAACCCTTTATTGTATATAGGAAAAAGACTTAGTATTTTTTCTTTTAGTTCTTGATGATTCTTCCTTTGCATTTGTACAAAGAAGAGATTGATTTTGTGACTCATATTTTTCACAGTATTTTATACAACAGTTTTACAGGTTACTTAGTATTGTTATTTACAAAAGTTCCTTCAGAATATTCATTTGAATTCAATATTTGTCTCTTCAATTTTTGGTGTTTTGCTTCTTCTAAATTATTTGATGCAAATTTATTGTGTTTTAAATCTGAAACCTTTAAATTTTTGTCTCATTTTTTGGATGCATGTACACAAAAACAATTTCTTCATAGGTCATAGATTGTGTTAGGTTTATCTCTTCTTTTAGGTTGTGAAACTTAATTTTTCTTCATAAAGAAAGATTAAACAAATATTTTTGTGAAATATTTATGTGATTAAGGTGCTCAAATTGAACTGTGTCAACATATTTTTGAGAGTATTAGTTGTGAAACAACTTACATAGTAGTTATCATCAGGTGCATCACCGTAGTTTAAATTTTAATTTTTGCATTTAGTTCAATCCTTCTTACCCTTTCTCAAAACAAATCATTCAAGTACCTAATTGATCATCATATAGGAACCAGCCTAGAATTTGGAGGTTTAGTTTCATTATAGGGTACCCACAACCTAAGACTATTCCAATGTTTCATTGGATTGCAAAACTTTAGAAGGTTTTATAGTACGGGTGCAATCTTGGTGACAATAGTTTTTGGCACACTCGATGGGATTCTAAAGCATACTTCAGAGAAAATTCAAATTGTGAGTTGTTGTTCTAGTATATATAGAGGCATATTTTTCCTTTTAGAGGTTACAGTTTATACCTGGTGACTCCGAACACAATCTATTGGTTTCAAGTAGATAAAGTGTTTGTTTTTATGAAAAGAACATGTTCTCACCTCTATTTCATGAAAGTCCTACCCATCCACATCCATATCAGGCTAGTTATACTACTGATTTTATCCCAAACAACCATGCAACAACAAATAACCAACATGCTTATTATGCTTACCACCCACCCACCCCTTCTCAACCTTCATATCAACATTTATATGTACAAAATCAGCTCCAAGAGGTTGATGATATGAATAATAACATGAATGACACCAAGAACATATTGTTAGACATCACAAAGAAGATAGAAGAGTTCAGGAGGCAACAAGAGTTTGATATGCAACACCGGGAGTTAGATTATCAGGCCTATCTTCATGAACAAGAGTTGGAGACACAAATAATATTATTTGAAGAAAAGATCGAGAGGGAGTTAGCTGCAAAAGATGCATAAATGAGGCTAAAACTTTCCAAACAGGAGGTTCCCAAGGTTAAAATTCCAAATTTCAATCAAGATGAGTCTCCTATGTCTTCCAATTTCAAAATTCCAAGTTTGAGGAGTTTCTCTTCATTTCAAAAGCCTGTTATTGAGCAAAAAACTAACCCAGCTCTTAGTTTTCCAAACTCATTTTTTGGAGAAGGTATTCCTACATTCAAAACATTATGCTTCATACAAGAGGAATTTATTCTTGAGCAGGTTCAACCTTACAATCCTTCAGGAGCACCCTTTCCCCAAACTTGTGTAGTCTCAAGAACCTAAACAAAATCAGACTTCTTGTTTAGACACAATCATTTCATCCATATAAGAGTCCATTGATATCTCAAATTCTCAAGATAATCAGGTTGTAGATCAAGAAATTGAGGAGGTTGTAGTTGAAAATCAATAATTTTTAGATCAAGAAAAGGTTGATATTTCTTATGATCTAACTGATATGATTAACAAACTTTCATGCTTCGTTGATGATGACCAAGATGAGTCTCATATCACAACAGTATTATCCTTAGATCAGCAAGAAGGTAAAAAAGGTGATATTCTAACCCCTCAACAAGGTTGTAATAAGGTAATAAACAATCTTCTTCCACAATAAAACAAAAATCTAAATGAAGAGGACTCATTTTGGAATGAGCTTGAGGTATTTGTTTCATGTTTAGACTCTAGACAATCATCTTTTGAAGAGAAAAAGGTGGGACAACAGGTAGTTGAAGTAGAAAAAGATGTTTACGTTCAATTTTTTGTTGGTTTATTTGATGAACTTCTAGGATTTGTAGGTGAAGATGAGCAATGCATCATTAAACTAACATCAACGCCCAATTTTGAGCAACAAGATGAAGGAAATTAGTTTGACAAGGTGTAGATCCAAGAAGAGAAAAATGAAAATAGTCAAGTAGAGGAAGAAAAACAACAAATAATAGATATTGAAGGTATGAGCTTTGAAAATCATCATGAGAATAAGTTAGAGCATACACTACATAATGAAATTATTCATGAAGAGGACTTATTCTCAAGCATCATTGAAGTTTTTTGCTCTAACATTGTTGACAACTTAGCACCTTTCAAGACAAAGGATTGTGATCAACATAATCAGGTGACCAAAGAGGTTGTAGTTGAAGAGACAACACAGGAGAAATAACCTGGAAAAAAGAGTCTTCGGTTTAGCATCTCAATAGGATGCCCAATCAGACATCTCTCTATAACAAAGTCCAAGTATGAGATTGAGATTAAAGGACAACAAGGCCAACTTGCTCATTCACTCCAAACCAATAGTTTGGTTGATCAGAATCAGAGGGTGAGTGAGTTTGTTTCCATTCGTCATGAAGAATTGCATTAGTTTATTGAATATCTTCTTGTTCTTCATCTAGTTTTAGTTGTTCATAAACATGTAAATTAGTGTTTTTTGTTGAGAAAGGGAAGCTACTTTAACCAAAATGTAATTGGATTTGTTTGAGACTTTCACGATTGTTTGGTTAGGGTAGGGTAGGGTAGTTTTCAAGCTAATAAGTGTTTTGAGCACACTTCATTTTAGTATTGTTTTGTTTTTCAATAAGTGCAGATGTTGCACACTTTTCTGGCTCTATCTTAAACAGAGTTATGCTAGTTTCTTTCAGTTTTGTTTGCTGCTAATAGTTTCTACAACTGAGTTACAGAGGTTTTTGAGTTAGAAAAGGACAAAAAGATGGACTTCATGCCCAATGGATAAGCAAGACAATTGATCTTGTTTGTTTAGTAGAAAAACACCCCAAAGAGGTTGCCATAAATGTTACTAATTTTTGGCTACCAGCTAAATTAATAAAATTTTATCAAGTAGTTATTAAACTGGGGTGAGAATTTTTTTTGACATTTAAGCAAATCAGATAAGAAAACTAGACATTCAAAGATTTATTAGGTACAGGTACATGTTTCATGGCTAGTTCATCATATTCAACATTTTAGCATGTAGTGTAAAATGGGCTCCCACAAGGGTTGAGCCCAGCATGCTATATTCTTAGATTCAAAAGATGCAACAAATAGTGGCCACATGTTTCAATCATATCTTGAAAACTATGATCTGGGTTTTTGTAATTTTTGGATATAATTTATAAAACAATGAGGCAAAATAACCCTTTAAATTTTTTTATTGACCTAGTTCGTAGTTTTTGATCAATTGTCACCACTTATAAGGAAAAAGACAAATCCACCTTTTTATGAGGATTGTAAGGCTCAAAGGGCAGTTCTACATTAGTTTTGAGGTCCCACATGGGTTGACCATCACTCAAGGGGAGTTTTAGACACTTAATCACTCAATTTTTTCCAATTTTGAGGCAATTTTTTACATGTTTTTTTAGACTTGCATGACCAAATATGATTCATCATGCACATTTGTGGAGTTGAGAGTTAAGTCTCAATATTATCATTTAATTTTAAAGTGAAAAATACTTAGCTTATATCTCCTCTTGGATTTTTGAAACCCTTTATTGTATATAGGAAAAAGACTGTCTTTTTTCTTTTAGTTCTTGATGATTTTTCCTTTGCATTTCTGCAAAGAAGAGATTAATTTTGTAACTCATATTTTTCATAGTATTTTATACAACTTTACAAGTTACTTAGTATTGTCATTTGCAGAAGTTTCTTCAGAATATTCATTTGAATTCAGTGTTCGCCTCTTCAATTTCTGGTGTTTTATTTCTTCTAAATGATTTGATGCAAATTTATTGTGTTTTAAATCTGAAACCTTTAAATTTCTCTCATTTCCTAGATGCATGTACACAAAAGAAGAGTAAGTGCACAAAGTTGAGTCCACGAAATGTGGAAGTTTTTGCCTTAGGCAAAAAAATGAATTCGGCTTCCAAAAAATGGGATCCCGCTTTTTAAAAACGGGATCCGCTTTTTAATAAACGGGATCCTGTTTAGCTTCGGGATCCCAAGCCTAAGTTTAAAAGCGGGATCCCATTTTTGGAAGCGGGATCCCGTTTTGAAAAATTCCAAAATGGAAACTTCCAATTTTTGAAAAATTTCTATTTTTGGAAATTTTCGTTTTTGGAAGAATTTCAAAATGGGATCCCGTTTTACAAAACGAGATCCCATTTCATAGAACCATAAAAAATGGCATTTTTATGAAACGGGATCCCATTTTTTAATGAAATGGGATCCTGTTTTTCAAATTATGAATTTTTGAGCGGGTTTTTTGGCTTGTTTTTTGGTTTGGGAAATGGCTTGGGGACCCGAACCTAAGCTTTGGACCTAGTTTGACCTGCAACTTGAAGGTCTTGTTAATGTCACAGGAAAATAATGACTTTGGACATATGTTTGAAGACCTATTTTGCAGAATTTTTTTACGAAATTAAAACCCATTATAGATGAGACAGTGCGATTCCAAATATGTAATTTTTTTAATAATTTGATTATTTTTTCTATTTTTCAATTAATTTCTAATGAAACTAGTCCATAAACTTGAATTATCAAGTTTTTAGTAATTTAATAAATTTTGATCAACATAACATTTTGATGAACAGTTACACGAGAGCAAACTTGAGACAATTATTTTTAGTTTAAAAAAATAAAAAATGATAAGTTTAGGTCATCTTATGTGTGTCGTACACGATTTTTCAAAATGACAAATATGCCTAATAAATATTTAATAAAAAAATATTCAATAAAAAATTATAAAAAAATATTAAAAGCAAGCTTTAGTGAGTCACAAATCTTTTCCCAAAAGGATTTAGAAAAATATGATAATTTAGGTCAAAATATGGATATTGTACACGTGCATGGTATGGTATAAAAAAGTGACTTTTAAACAGTGGTTTTTAGAAACGCCTATTGAAACTCAATTTTTACAATCTAGGTATTGAAATAAATTACATATTTGGAAACTAGACTCCAAGTACTACATTTTATGATCAGTGACTTTTTTGAAGATTCCATCTCTAAGTGCTTCAAGTTTTAAGGTCAAATGTGTCAAATTCTGAAAATCAGGGAAAACACTTCCACTTTTTGGCCAAAAAGTGGACTCAACTTCTTGCACACACCCAAAAATTTCTTCACAGGTCATAGATTATGTTAGGTCTATCTCTTCTCTTAGGTTGTGAAACTTAGTTTTCCTTCATAAAGAAAGATTAAACAAACCTTTTGTGAAATATTTATGTGATTAAGGTGCTCATATTGAACTGTTTCAACAGATTTCTGAGAGTATTAGTTGTGAAATAGCCTACATAGTAGTTATATTAGGTGCATCATCGTAGTTTAAATTTTAGTTTTTGCATTCAGTTCGATCCTTCTTACCCTTTTCTCAAAAAAAATCATTCAAGTACCTAATTGATCATCATATAGGAACCAACCTAGAATCTGGAGGTTTAGTTTCATCATAGGGTACCCACAACCTGAAACTATTCCAATGTTTCATCAGATTGCAAAACTTTAGAAGGTTTTGTAGTACGGGTGCAATTCTGGTGACAAAAGTTATATCAAATTTATTAAATTATTTTAAATTTTATTTGTGCATAGTTAAATTGAATTAGTATATGTTTTAGGACAAGGCCTCCAAGGCTAGGCCTTGATCTATACATTTATAAGTATATTTAATATGTTAAATGATATTTTTTTATTTCCTGGGAAAAAGTAAATGATTGCATATTAATTAGTTTAACTAGTCCATGTGCCATGTTTTGATAGGAGGAGAAATATGGCCAACATCCAATGCAATTTGAAAAGGAAATGTTACAAAGCAAAAAGTGGACCAATTTTGTAATCTAGATGAAGAATGAGGTATCAATAGTTGACTTTCAATAACTTAGTTGGATATTGTTGTGTTAATATGTCAATTTGCATTTCTTTTTTTGAGTTGTTTATTGATGTGTAGGATGAGTTCTAAAGTGCTTCTCTGTTGGCCCTAGATCCCACTCAATTGTCCCATTATTTCATGTTGAGGAAAAAAATATTGTTTTCCTTAAAGGGCAGTGGGTGACATTCATGCCTTATTTTCATTGCATCTTTTAATTAAGGACCATGGTCTTTTAATATCTCTTAAGTGTCCTCATTTAAGTTATGAGTTGTATCATTTGAGTAACTTAGTCCCATTTTGATTTGATTTATTTTCTTTTCTCCCAAACATGGTATCTCAAGGAGTGCTTCCTTGAATTCATGTTTCCATTCTACTAAGTGATCCACATGCATCTTTGCCATCCTTCCTCATGATGATTCCATCCTTTTAACATGTAAGAATATTTTGATGCATCTTGGTAAGCATCCTATAGATCTAACACATCCTTGTAGAACTCCTTTTGCACCAAGGGCAAGTCATCATGGATCTCTAATGCATATTACATGAAATCACCTATGTCGTACCTTGTAGCCTTGTAGTATTCCACCTGATGTTTCAAGTGCTCAATTTCCTTCTTATGCCCTTCCATTTCTCATGTCATTTCAAGGATGTTTGATTCATTTTCTTTTGTTGTGGTGACCCTAGTTGTAGCCCTAGCCACTAGATCCATATCATCTACATCCATTACCATTGCTTCCAAAGCTTCATTAAATCTCAAGAGTATAGTATGAGATGCAACTTCTTGATCAACAACATGTCAGGTACATGCTTGGGAAAATTATGGGGTGCCTTTGTGGTGCCATAGATCTTCCTATATGCTAACAACTCATATAGGGAGTAATATTTTAGGTTCTCCAAGATTCTGATCATGCCTTCAGACAACCTAGGGAACCTTTTCTCAAATAATGGCTCATGCAAGGGAGCAAATAATCGGTCATAGATGTGCTCATATTTGGATGAATATTTGTGCTCCATCAGTCCTAGTAATAAACATGGAAAAAGTGACATGGGATGCTCCATCTCCAATTCATCCCCAAATAATTTATTAGCTGCACAAATAATATAACACAAGTAAGAGGTATAGAATTTTGGCTTTGTGCCAACTAGAGGAGACTTGACTCTTGTTATTTCATTGCACAAAGTGAGTGAAAAAAAAACTACCTAGTTTAAAATTGGCCCTTCTTTAAGTAACATATGTAGCAATGAGCTAACTAGGACCACTATGTTTTTAATTGAACCCTTGAGGCTGATGAAAGGGTACCATTTAGTGTTCCTAGAAGTTAATTGTTTAACTCCTCTTGAGGTTTAGTCTATGTTTCAGGGTTGAAAACTAGGCACTTTTGTTGTAACATCCACTTCTAGAACCCATGGGTGATGTGGTAGAGGGCCTTAAACCACCACATAGGTCTTATAGAGAGAGCGTTTGGTGTAAAATCCAAACCTAAGTCCTATAGAGAGAGGGGGTGGTGCTAGACTCCAAGAAACAAAAAACCATAAAATAGTCCTCTTATGATGAACATGTGTGCCCAAATGCTAGATCAACCCCACACCTATGGAAGATGAAGGGCCACTCCACATAGAAACGTAATAAAGTATCTTGTGTGGGTCAAGTAGACCAAATAATCCATGTATGAACCAATAAACAACCTCCATGATGCCTCAACATGTGTGCAAGGGTGCTATGTCATCTCTATCATGCCTCAACATATGTGCCAATGCCAAATCAAGTCCCACATGTGGTGATGAGAAGGTCGATCTATGTCAAAAAGTGATGAACGAACATGTGTGAGCCAATGGAGACCAAGTGCTCCATGAACTAATCTCATATAATTTGCAGTAGAAACTCATACATAATATGTCAATGTCTTAAGAAAATAGGCATCACAATATATCACCATGGATCTTGTAATGATTCTATCGTTCATAAAAATAGTAAATCACATTCACTGTATACATCAGCATTTAGAACAGAATATAGCAACTGGAAGCACAAACATGAGAGAGAACAAATTGATACTAAAAACTATAGGAATTCATTGAGATAAAAATGTAGGCCTTTCAACACTTTTGTATTAAATTATATATATCTATCAAATACACCTTCTAAATAATAGAGTCGGAGTGTAACAAAATAGTCTAGAACCCCTTGTCTTTGAATTTAAATAGTTTATATAGATAATTGCAAACTTTGAGCCATTATTAGCTCATCAAACTAAAATTATGCTCTAATTAAAATCAAACAAAAATATTTAAAACTACTACAAAGATTCAAGTTTGTTTGTTGGAATTGCTACAAGATATTTGGACTGTTTCTTAGAAATTGGTGGACAATTGCATAGAATAAGACCTACTACTTATCTTCCAGAAGGTAGGTGAATCTATTCCATATTTAATAATGTTGGCCCATCGAGAAGCACTTGGGAAATTATAAGCTATCATTTCACTAGTTGAAAAGACCAGGTCATTAGATTGAGCATATGAAAATGGAGGCTGCAAGTAGTGCATTAATAATTTGAACTCAGTTAAGAGATCAAAGTCATCATTCAACTTATCTACTATAGACTACTCATTCAATGATTTGCTAAGATCTTCAAATTTGGAGTCTTCACTTCTGCATTTGGCTAGTAATTCCAAATATTGATTTTGAGGAATCAAATATTGATGATCATTCCAAAATGATGGAAAACCTTTCTTAAATAGAGTAGTGAATCAAGCCTCGAAACCTACCACTTTCTTTAGAAGTCCATCTGCCTTATTTTGCACACTTTCCATTATATGGCACTTTCCAATAAGTCTTCAGGCATCCAATATAATAGCTGACCTGTCATGGAAGTAGCATTGATAGTATTGATAATTTGATTTGCAAGGTCTTTTGGCATATGGATGAGCTCTTCTCTTAAATCTCTACACCTCTTATTAGTAGACACTTCTTGTTGGGCCAAAGAAGTAGCCCGGGCTTCTTGTAGTTATATTCTTCATTTCTATGTCACATCTATAATCATGGCATTGTTTGGATTTGAAGTCTCATGTAGGGAACCCAAGGCTTCAAAAATGGTATCTTCCTTTGGCTCAAAAGCAACTAGATTTTTTGCAAACAATATAAGCTCTTTAATATTAGCAATTTGTACAAGGACCTTATTGTGCCTAAGGTATTCCATTTTTAGAACTAATATTGATCATGGTTGCTTAGTATCTTAGATGTACATGAAATCTAGATTTTCTATAGGAGACTAGAGCTATGCCCATAATTCTCATTCTTAATGGTGCTAGAGATGTCATTCTACTTCCATACTTAGATTCATTTAGAATTAGGTCATAGATATGCCCTTGACAATCCTTAGGTTGATTATGTTCTGGCAGGTATATGTTGTTGAAAATACCACAAACTCTTTTAATTTTTCTCATGCATGCTTAGTAACATACCATAACATAGGGATTTATTCCAAATAAACCACACTAGCCAAGGAGCTAAGGTGTGATGAACCCTATCTTCAAAAGTTCAAAAATTCCCTACATTTTGTGCACTAACAAGCTTCAAAGTCTAGCCTCCAAATATATTTCCAAGTCACTATAAGTTAGGGATGATTTAGGTATAGAAAGAAAGGTTTTCTTCATCCTCAATAGGTTTGCCCATTCCATCACAATATCAAACTATTGATTGTTGGTATGTGTGAGTCTTGGGCACTATATAGTCCACTCTAACCCTAGATCACACTATTGTCCTGAATATATTGTCACTTTGGATGGATTCATGTTGGAAATAGAGTTCCAATGAGGTTAAGAACTTATGGAAAAGTGAATTTATTAAAATAAAAGGAAAAGAGGGCCAAAAGTGGCAAGGGAAATATAAAAAGGGGAAAAAGAGGAGTTCTCTCCTCATTCTATAGTAATCACTTTTTGAAAATTACTTGGAGAGCTCTTGATCTTGGAGAGGCTAAGGTTTGGAAGAAACCCTTGTATTATTCACTGGTTTTGGTGGTGCAAGATCCACCCTAGTTGGTCAGTAGTGGAAGATCATTTAGATTTTTCCATCGGATTCAATGTTTTTTCAGGACAATAGAATATTGGTTGATATTAGACAAATTTGTGAAGACTGAAGGGAGATTTCTTGAGCAATAGAGGGTTCCTCTCTCATCTCTATTATCTTGTGGACAAGTTGGGCACTATTCCCTTCACCGTGGGCATGGAAATTTCTATTTTGGAAGCATGGGAACCATATCTATTTTGTTGGGTGAGTTCCCTTTAAACCTGGGCACATTTCATTCCATTTGGAGTAGCAAAGGGCCATAGCACCTCTCGATCTTAGTGTTGGGTGACTTTAATCCTCAAGTAATAGAGAGTGGGCCTACACTACTTAAATCCAACCGCTTTTTATCCATAGAACAATTGGTTGTCATTATTTTTTGGTGTGTGGGACTTATATTGCCATTGTTGGACGCATTTGGAAGCATTTATCTTGGGTGTTTTCCACATCACAAGAGATTACTCCTTTATGGGATGACCACCCTGGGGGCATCTACAGATTCCTATTGCATTGCCAAATAAGCAGCCTCACAGTTGCCAATCTCCTCATGAATATGCATGGGGATTCTTGGGTCATAATCCCCGTAGAATTCCCAAGACTAATAACTGTTTCCTCTGCCTCCTCACCCCACACTACTACAAACCACTCTTTGTCGCATACGAGGTGCCATGACAGGCTCCAAAATGCCACAAACTGTAACCTACACTAAATTGGAAGCTCACATCGCCAACTCCACTTGAGTCTGGAAGAGTATCCACCATCCCCATGTTGAGCCTCAATCTAAAAAAGGGAGGCCCAAATCCAATGCAAACACCATCAAAGCGTGTTGTTTGAAGGCACATTTACTCGTCATCCTCGCCAGTGCTAGAGGAGGGAAACAACCCGCATAGAAGTGAGGGGCATTAAAAATTGGAGTTAGATAGATTGGTGGGCCAAGTGCCCACGTACCTTTTCCTATTGCCATGTTACATGCCAATTGTCTTGGGATTGTGGTCACCAGTTTCCGTGAGGATGGCAGGATTGATTTCTGGCACAATTTGCTGACAAACACTTGCATCCGAGGATAACAGTCCTATGATTGTGGTGAATGCTTGGGTGAATTAATACCTCAAAAGAAATTGTTTAATAATTTAAACTCATAACAACACCTATAGCCAACTAAAATCAGAAAACAGAGATGACATGTGAAATGTTTGACAATAATCCTCACTCAAAAATGTGGTATTAAAAGGGTGGAAAAATGGGAGTTGTATTAAACAATAGTAAAATTTTGTTTTTGCAATAATTTAATAAGTATAACTGAGCATAACTAATATCCCTTGCTTCATTATTTCAAGCCAAGAATGAGAGCAGAATCATGGTTCTGAAGGAGAGGCTTCAGAGGATTTAGATGCTTGTTGATGAAGACATTGCCTCTTACCCTACAAAGGTTAAATTTGGTCATTATGCTTCAGAGGAGATTTCCCGAGATGGGTGGTATCTAGATAGTGGTGCCACATGCAATATGATAGGGGGTGTGATCTATTTCAACCACCTAGCTTAGTAGCTCTACTAGATGCTTGGTGAGGTGTGGGATCCACATAGAAGCAGCAGTCGGTAGAAGTGAGGGTTTAGTTGTATTTGTGTTAGATTCAAGATGGACTCTAGCCTTTCATCATGTTCAATATGTTCCTCGTCTGAGAATGAATGTGCTCTTAGTTTCATCCTTGGAGGATCAAGGCTATATAGTTGAGTTCACAGAACACTCAATACAATTATGGCTAGAGGAAGTTGTGTATGCTGAGGACTCCATCATATTGGGGATCAGAGAGTGACAATTGTACTGAGTATGGGGTCAACCTCTTTGTCAAGAGGGACATAGAGCTACTTATGAAGCATTTTTTAGGTGGCAGGAGGACTGCCTTAGCAAACCCACTTGGTGGGAATGGACCTAGTTGAAAGAGATGGGATACTCAGATGACTTCAACAGAGCTTTAGCTGGTAGCCATAGCACACATGAGGTTGAGTTTCCAAATTCATAGGAAGTGGGTTGCTCTAGTTCAAAGGGAGTAGTAGTAGCTATAGACATATATCATGGAGGAGGTAGCTCCAGCCAAAGTAACTCACTGCTAAGAGGGACTGTTAGTTTTCTATGTAGCAAGGTATGTAGTGAGGTCGTTACTTTCACATTGGGTGTGTCTAGTAATGTGAAAATTACTTTTATGTATCTCATCCATGGTCAATGGGTTTCTTCATTCAATAGGCATAAAATATCTACAAATGCAATTTCAAGGCATATCATTGTACCTACTACTAGGCCTGTTATTATATAATTGAGTGTCTGGTATGATTACCCCATTGATTTACTTATCTCATGCAAATAGAAACACTAATATTTGAGTATCATTGCACAAATTTGAGGATTTATATACATCCCTGTGTGTTCAACTAGAAAGAACATATCTTAAAAGCTCAATATCCTTGATCTAATCTCTAGTTAAAATCATAATAAAATTTTAATTTTAATATTGACTCTAAAATATGGGGACATATGGACTAGTTAATTCTCAAAGAACCTTTGAAGCATATTACAGTGCCAAAATATCCTAGAAAAATATCCATTTCTGAAATATAGGAGAAGAAGATATATAGACCAGTTAACTCTCAAAGGATCTTCGAGGCAAACATAATCATATATAGCACAA
The DNA here is from genome assembly GCA_007258455.2 of Sequoia sempervirens. Lineage (NCBI taxonomy): Eukaryota > Viridiplantae > Streptophyta > Pinopsida > Cupressales > Cupressaceae > Sequoia > Sequoia sempervirens. The sequence goes on from VDFB02214065.1 coordinate 54,238, forward strand.
AATGCAGAGGGTTGGTACTTAAGGTTATGTAATAGAATTTGCAGTTGATAGTTAAATTGTATAAATATTTTTTTATGATCTTTACTAACGTTTATTAGAATTTTTGCATGTTTTACATCATTGGAATGACATATTAGTTGTAACTTTCTTGAAATTTTATTATGGTATGTTCACTTTGATATGATGTAATATGATTATGGTTTCATTTCATATGTTGTAATATTAGATATATAACAAAAAAATAAATTATTGCATGAAATAAATAATAACTTTTCATTTTAAATGTTTTTTTTTGCAGAACACGAGTCTTCCAGAAGATCAAGATGATCCTCATGATGTAGATCCAGAATATGTTGGTTCTGGTATAGATCACATGGAAGAGGATGATGATGATACAAATATAGAAGATACCGAGGTTGATGACGATGGCGATGACGACGATGATGAGCCAGTTGTTGGTAGTAGCTAGTGACATTCATGATCATATAGACTACATCATGGATCATTGTTGATATATTGCTATGATGCCTCTTTTCATGGTTACTAACATATGTATCATTTTCACGTCCTGTAGTACCACATTATTGAGTTGTATCATTTTGAATTATATCATTTGGACATGTATCATCTTGACTTGTATCATTTTGAGTTACATAATTTATCATTTTGACCTATATCATTTGTACATGTATCATTATGACATGTTATTGATCTACTAGCATATTTGACTTTCACTTGTTTTAGTTATATATGGATATTTATTACATATGATGATTTTAATTTACTGCTCAGGATGGATGTTGTCAAATTCAATTAAATTATAGATATTTGACTCACTTGTTTTAATTATAGATGATGATCATGTTATAAGAATTATCTTGTTATTTTATATATACTGAACATTGTTGTAGATTTAATAAGTATAATGATGTTGTTAATTTGTATGGATGTCCATTTCCCTAAACATTCTTTATAAATGTTATCCTATAAAATATTCAAATGCTTCAGGGGTCTTTATGCAGTGCCCCTTCGTATGTGATGTCCTTGTGTTGCCTCTGACTCACTTGTAAAGTTAGTATTGATTGGCATGATTTGAATTGATTCAATTTATTCGGTTTGTGTTTTGAGGTATTAAATAAAATAAAAGTTATAATACTTCTGTGTTTTTGTCAAATAAAATATTATTAATGTTTAAAATGAATTAAATAAATCAAACTTGAATATTATAATTAAATAAATAAAAAATAAAAAAATTAAATGGTTGTGGAAGTAATGAATAATAGTATAATAAACAAAATTAAATGCAATATTATGTCAGTTTCACATAAAGATCTAATTATAGAATTTCGCATGAAAGGTTTTGTAACTGCTCAGCATAAATGTAGTTCTTAATTAAAGCCTCTTCGTAACTGAAACTTGTTGGAAGAAACTGCACCTATATAGCATTTGGAAGTCGAAGAGAACTGGAGAATATGCAAAATAAATAATAACTTTATTTAGCTTATGGAAGGGGTTGAATGGGGAGAGATTGTTTCGTATAGGCTACTCTTGTACTACATCAAAGGATAGTCTCACAGAGATTGACTAAGCTTGGGTGCAGATCAAGTATGTATTCTTTCATGATTCTTATGCATCCATTTATAGACTTGCAACCTTTATATTGTACATCACTGATATTAAGCTTTCTTTGATTTTTTTTGCAATCCTTGATATGGATTGTTACGAAAGATCTTTTTTTAAAACAAGGGATTTAGGAAGATGATTGTTAGTAAATTTCTTTTATAGACTGTGAATTAGTATTTTTGTGTAAGGGTTTGATAACTGTTTTCTGCGCATGTAATCCTGTAATGGATCGGTCTTCTTGTATTTGTTTTTGCATCAGAATAATAGTTTCCTCCTATAACCATTCTTCTTCACCGAAACAATTGATCCATCTATAGTGGCGGGATCATTAGTGATAAGGCTTCAGACTTGTTGTTCAGATAATAAAAAGAAATAGTGATGTCTCTCAAAATTCTAAGCCTCTTCAATAAATTCTAAGAATAGGGGCCTAATCATGTTATCCTTGTCATTAATTGCTTCCTTACTCTGCACTTCCATCAAACTATTTGTGGGTTTAATTTATTATTGGAGAAATTGTGTGATGGAGACTCTAACTTTGTTTCCAACCACAAGATTCAATTATTTTAATAGTGGGGAGGGAAGGAAAGAAGCCATAAGTAATGTCTCTGATTTCATTGCCATCTAGTCTCAGCTGCAGCACTTAAACTTAATAGGGAGTTTAAAGGTTTAAATAGCTTGCTTGATTCTTCTGACAATCTATCACAGCTGCAACACTTGAAAATAACTATATAAAGCAAGGAGATGGTGATATTTCCAAATTCCAATATTCACTTTCTAATATACTTGGCAAGCTGTCACTGTTATGGTGTTTAGAGTTGAGGCATTGTACAAAATTAAATAGCCTCCCTGAAACTTTTGGTAACTTATCACAGCTGCAACTAGTAAATTAAATAATATCTTTGTTTCTTTTTGTAACCTGTCACAACGACGCACTTGAACATGGTAGGGTGTATAGATTTAAATAATCCCTCTGATTTCTTTGCCATCCTGTCTCAGCCGCGAGCTTGAGCATAATAGGAAGTTTAAAGGTTTTAGTAATCTCTTTGACTTCTTTATCAACCTGTCTCTGTTGTGGCACTTGACCTTGATAGGAAGTTTAAAGGGTTTTATAACATACTTATCTTTGGTAGTCGCAACACTTCAACATAGAAGGGTGTAAAAATTTAAATAAACTACCTGAGTCAAATGGCATCACACCTTCCAGCAGCGTTCACTTGAGAATTTCTTAAGCCTACGTTGGGTGATATATCCCATTCATGGAGTAGTTTTAGTCGATGTTTACTTTTTATATTGATACCAGTAATGTTACAAGTTCGACACATAGACTTTAGGTTGGCAACTAGTCATATTATTGCTATCCAATGCAACCTGATATAAGAAGTGAAATCAGTTGTTTTTAATTCAATAAGGCTTGAGACAAGATTGTATTTGATTAAGGGAGATGTTATATTATTATTAAAATCTTTGATTATCTAAGTATGTGTACCACAATACTATCTGTATTATATGAATATTGAACTTAGTTTATATGTATATATACGAATATATATACATTTATAAGTGTTCTTAATTATTTGTGAATTATTGAATGATTAAGATGTGTAAATGGGTTAGGGATCTATTTGAATGTAATGGTTATAATATGACTTCATTTGTTGGATAAAAGTCCTATAGAAATAGTATGTATTGATATTTGTTCTAATGGATTTTGTGTGGGAAATGTTGTAAGGACAATTGTGATAACTTTAAGATAGTGGAAGGATTTCAGCCTTATTTTCAAAAGGTTAAGTATAGAAGAAATCTAATAATGGTTCACCTCCTAGCTTAAAATTGAATAGAGGATAGTTACTTGCCTATTTCAAACGTTAGAAAAGAACAATTTCTTTGATTCTAAAACTAAATGATTATATTAAATAATGGGAATTGGTAAACATTAGAATATTAGGGAAAATAGTTATGCCTTTTTATAAATGAATAAGTTCTTACTTCATAGTGAAATTAGTTGGTCATATAGTTTTAGTTAGGAAGAAAACTGGCATTGTAATGTAGTGTTCGTGAGATTAGTTATCCTTCTAAATATAATTAGAGTATTAATTGGCTCATTATATTTATATAAATGTATATAGTTATAGGAATGATTATAAATCCTAAACGGGAATAAAAGAAATTGGTTGGAATGCTTTTATAACTTCTTTTATTTAATAAAACTTTATGATGAGCATAGTGAGATGTTAGTAAGGTTGTGCATATAGCCTTTAATGAGTTAAAACGATTTCTTATCAAGTGAAGAGTCAGATCGTAGACGATAGTTCAATTGTTCTTTGAAGTTTATTGTTTTTGATTTGTTTGGGTTAGTATTCTGAGTGTGATAAAATATGCCTTGAGATAATTATGATATGTGATTATAGAGTTCCTTTATTTATTTTAAACTAATTCTTATTGAACTAATGGATAAATTGTATTTGAATGGTCATTGTTCATTTAAGGGTAATTTGGTGTATCCTATTTGTGGTGTCCTCTTCGGAATTGCTTGGCTTCAGAAGTGAATTCATTCCATTAGGTTCATGTCCTTTTTATGAGTGATTTGACATATCCTTTCATTGTGACTTTTCTTGAGTTAACGTGAGTTGGTGATCTTCTTTAAGTTAAATTGTGTTGATATTCGTTTAACCTTACATGGTGAATTCTTGGTTTGTTTTGAGTTGTGGAGGTCTTATTAATTGAAATTGTGGTGGAGTATTTTGGATACTAATGCAATGCTTGGTGGTGATAATTTTATGCTTCTTATTGTATGCAATCTTCCCACTTGTACCATTTTGGTGAAACATTAAATTATATTGTTGTCATGTTTGTTTATTTTGTCAAGGTCATTTGTTTACCAACTGTACGGGTATCTTGTGAGGAGGAAATTGAGGTCTCCCTTGGATGCCTGGTTGCATGCTTTACCTCTGTTGTTGAAGGATTGTTTCTGGATGGTTTCGTGTTGGTGTGAATTCCTTTGGAGACTAATTTTGATTCAAGGAATCCTTTGACATTTAATTTGTGTTGCAATGTAATTGGGAACTCGTGTTTTGTTTATGAGTTGTGGATAGTTGATCTTCTTGAATTTCTGATTCATTTTGTATCAAAGTTGATTATGTAGTCTGGATGGAGTTGATGGTCTTATTTTAATGTATTCACTCATTATATTTGAAATTGAAAATAGTTCTTTAAGGTCTTAAATTTATTGTTGTCAGTTCTTCATGGGGAAACCCCAGTGTAAGCCCTTTTGAGATTTTTCCAGAGGCTTGATTTTATTGTTGGTCAATGTTCCTCATTTTATGTGCTCTTGTCATGACAAGATATTGGTATCATTATTTTGAAAGGGTTGTACGAAACTTTGTGAGACTCTGATTTTGTACTTGTTAGCGAGATGGGTAATGCCTCACATGCTTTTATGTTGTGATTCTTTGTTTCAAATTATGATGGTACAACCCTTGGTTTTTATGTTAGGGGTCTTGGGGAGAGTGGCTTCTCGTGGGGGCCGACGCCCCGTTTAAAGGGAAGGGCATAGGATAACCCATGAGTGAGTTAGTAATCAAGTGAAAATCTAATAATTAACTTAGGAGGGTTGGGTAGTAATATCATTATAAGATTTAAAAATGGATGCCTCATCTTCATTAGTGCTTCCACAAACTAATGGAAGGCTGAGAAGGCCATGGTTGGCAAGGTCATGACCTCGTCTTCACGAGAGGTTTATGGCTCCACATGAGTCACCCTATGGACTGGCGCCTCCAGTTGGGAAGAAGGGCATAGGATAGCCATAGATGGGACCAGAACCTCTAGCTGGGAGGAAGAGCACAAGATAGCCCATGTAGGACTATGCGATGACACTCTGCCCTAGTTTCCCAGGTGTTTTACTTTATTGTGTTCCTCTGGAAGTATGTTATGGGAGTTGGTTTAGATTATGGTTGAATAGACTTATATTGATTTATGGAGTATTGCCTTGATACATCTTTGGTGTACTTTGTGGTCTTGTATGATCTCATTGATATTTGACTTATGACCTTGTACTCTTGTGGTACTGTGATATGACGTTATTGTATTGTTTAATTGCAATTTGGAATTGTACTCTGTTTATTATTTCAGTTTGATTTGGAAGTGTTTCATGATCATCCTTTGGTTACTTGTTTACTGGTTATTGCTTTGATTTATGTAATGAGATTTATGACTTTAAGTTATTATGTTGACTCATGAATGTTTTTTGATTGTCATTGTAATCTTTGAGTTGTATGATACTTTTGTATGACGTTGAGTTCTTGTGGTTCCCTGTTTGGATGTTCTTGGTTGAGGTCTCTTTCTTGTCAGCTTCTTAACACGGGGGGTGGGTCTTTGGACCCACATGGTCAGGTGGAACGTGCTAAGCACCCCATTGGGTCCCCAGTCAAGGATCAAGAGGTGCGGATTGGTGTTGTTGTAGCGACTCCAGAGTTGTATTTGTCTTGGAGCCAGTTATGATACTTTGTATTTATCTGTTCATTTGTATCATGTTATCTTGTGTATGTTTTCCATTTTGGAAACACTTTTGTATCATTGTACCTCTAGAACATTGTATTGTAATGCAATGTTAAACCTTATGTGGCTATTGGCCATTTCAATTGTTACTCAATGTGTTGAGTTAATCATGTATATGTTGCATTTACGTACACAGATGGTTTCTTATCAATGATTTATCATGTATGTGTTACATTTGTTAATGTTTACTTTGTTATGGATTATATCTTTGGCTTTTATTCTTTATTGTTGTTGTGTGGATCTAAGTCACGTAATGACTCCTGGTGTACCCCAAGGGATGTATGTGTTAGTGAATCTACTTAAATGAAATTCATGTCATGAATTAATGTGTATTACATGTATGTTATGTTTATTTTAAAAAAAAAAATTGTGCAGTGATTATTGTTTAATTGTCCTTTGGGGTTCGCACGATGAGGCGTTACACTTTAGTTAGATGGAGTGAAAATTAGTGAGTTAGAGAGTATTTTGTCAAACAAGTCTATGAGCTTGTCTCGCAAAGAGGATAGAATAAGATGGAGCTGCTAAAAAACTAGGAAGTATCAGGTTAAGCTAGGCTATAAGGTGAAAGATGGGGTGGTTAGAAATCAAGATTGGCCCACTCACCTTTTTTGGAACAAATCTTGCCTCCCTAAGGCTGGAGTTTTCATATGGTTGGCTTTGCAAAGGAAAATCCTTAGAGAGAATAGGTTTAAATTGGTAGGGGTTCAAGGTCTTGGTAGATGCCCTCTTTGTAAAGGCAATGAAGAATCAGTTGATCATCTCATCCTTTCTTGCTCCTATAAAAAAAATTGTTGGAAATTTTTTGAGTAAATTGAACCAGAATTCCCCTCTGCCGGCATATTTAAGGAGTTATTTCAAATGCAATATGACTTACTCTATAATCATATGAGTTATTTAAGAGGCATGATATATTTAACTAATTAAATTGAAATAAAACATATTAAATTAATAAATGGAAGAAAAATAAGAAGCATTTTTAGAAGCAAAAAAGGAAGCAACAATGGAAGCTAAACTAGAAGCAAACCAAAAGCAACCTTGGAAGCAAAACTTGGTGTTATCTAGGAAGCAAAAATAGAAGCAATTCAAGTAGAAAACAAAGAAGTAATAATGGAAGCAATTTTAGAAGAAACAAAAGATGCAATAATAGAAGCCATATTAGAAGCAACAAAAGACACAAAAATGGAAGCAAAGCTAGATGCAACAACGACATTATATCGGAAGAAAAATTGGAAGTAATACTGAAAGAAAACCTAGAAGAAAAATCGGAAGCAAAACTAGAAGCAAACCTGGAAGCAACTCAAGAAGAAAAACTAGAAGCAAAATTGGAAGTCAAACTAGAAACAACAAAGGACATCATAATGGAAGAAAAACTGGAAGCAAAAAAGGATACCATAACGGAAGCAAAACTTGGCGTCAATTAGGAAGCCAAAAAAGAAGCTATTTTTGATGCCATACTAGAAGCAAAACAAGAAGCATGACTGGGAGAAAAACTAGAAGCAAAAATGGGAGTAAACATGGAAGCAAAACTAGAAGCCAAATTGGGTGCTAATTTAGGTGTTATTTTTTACATTAAATTGGTCATCCTTCTCGATGCTATTCTCGATGCCATTGCTTGCATTGCTTTTTTGATGCAAAATCTGATGTTAAATCTAGTGCAAAATCCAGTGCAACATCATATGCAAAAAATGGCACCGAAGAGAACATGCAGTTTAGCATCGAGTTTTGCATTAGCAGACATGTCCAATTCATGAACTCAAATGCACTAAATTTTGGTGCTATTTTAGGTGCTAATTGCCTATTTTGTTGTAGTGAGTAGATCTACCAATATTACAAATTTTTCTCCATCATAATCTACCCATCGAATCCATTCACCCAATAGGATTAGGCATTGGTCCAATTTAGAATACAAATTCAACTCACACTCTTGATTATTCAAACATCTTCAGTGGGAATTAGTCATTAAGCTTTGCATCTACTTCACACCTATGTTCCATTGTGAGTAAACTGCCCAAATTAGAGACCATATTTAAACATTCAAATCTATCCAATCATCCAGGTACACCTGCCTAGGTTTAGCAAAGCCTAAAGAGTAGGGGGTTATCAATTAGATTCACCCCGTTCGTTAGACAAAAACGTACTAAGAGATTGGCACCCTCTTAAGGTTCAAAACCTACATTTTTGAGACCTAACACATCATTAAAGCATTTAAAATGTAACTTATCATAATTCCTATTCATACATTTCATTCATCCATTAAAGTTCATCAAAATATAATCATACATTAAAAACATATTTACTCATAAAAGTAATAGTATGTGGTAAACAAATAACGAGATGTAAAAATCATGTGGTTATGATGAGAAGGTGTTTGTGGTGTTGAGCAGGTGTTGTAGATGCAACAGGTTCACTTGGTTTCCAAGTTCTTTTGATAAAGTTTGCATAAAGAGTGTACAAGGTGATAAAGGTGTGTTTTTTATTGTGTTCCACATTTCTTCATTGTTGAAGATATGTTGGTGCAGTTTGGATGTCATGATCAGTAGTCCTTGAAGGTGTTATATCCAGAGTTTTAGGTTTTGGATCATGTAGCAGTAGAAGATGTGTTTGACAGTGTTTGACTAGTGAAGAGGATTATCTAGGAGAAATGGAATTGTTCTACATTTCTCTATGTTGGAGTTTCTTGTCTTATGTATTTGGGAATGTGATATTATTGTATGCATCTACCTTCCCTTGGAGTCTTGTGTGTTCAATTGTTCCACAATCTTGGTTTATGTGTTATAGCTTGATAACAGTGTGACTGGTTGCACAAAATGATAGTATTCTCAAATTTAGGAGGTTGCACTAGTGTTTGCAAATAGCTTGTTGATGTTGGAATATTCTAAGAGTTTGTGCAATGTTGGTACATGGTCCGTAGGATGTTTTCGAACCTAGTGAAGAGTGAATTTGATTTTTATTAGTGTTAATGTCGATTTGGCCAACTTGGCGTGTTAGCATTGTTTACATATGTGCTTCATATTTTTTGGAAGCATGGTGTAGCATTCCAGTGTAGATATGGGTCCTGGTTAACCCTTGGTGTGGTCTACCTTCACTTCTTTCCACCATGAAAGTGTTTGGTTGTAACCTATTTGGTGGCTTCATGTTTGAGGTGTGTACATTTCATTGAGGCCAACCTAGAGAAGTTGTTTGAGGTCACAAAGGATATATATGTTAAGTGAAGAAGAAAACTAAGAGGGGGGTGAATTAGTTGTACCTTAAACATTCAAAAACCCTCATTAACATCTAGATCCACATTCATATATTAAACCCTTAATCTATTATGATTATTTAACATGAAAATAAAATAATATAAACTAAAACAACTTTAACACCATGCATAAGAGAACACCAGATTTATGTGGAAAACCCAAGGAGGGAAAAACCATAGTGAGGATTAGCTCACAATATAAGTAATTTCAAAACCAGTTACAAAGGCTCACTAGTAGAAGGAGCACACTGCCTTGAAAGGTTCACTGTCGGAATAGAAAAAGAAGATAGAGAAGAAATGTTACACAAAGAACATGATATTTTTGCAATAAAGAATCCACCAAAATAGCTCCAACACCTTCGCAGTTTGTTTGAATGATTACAAAAACCTTCTGATCACTGCATCCAATAATCCAACACTTGAAATCTCACACTACACTTCACAATTTTGTACCTTACAACTCTACAATCCACATCATTCACATCTCAAACTTCGCTCTCTCTTCTATCTTGACCTCCTTCAACAACTCAACTCATACTTATACTATCCTCAACCTTGAAACCATTTCCAAGGTCATTTATGCACCTCAAACATGTAAATTTAAATTAGGTTGGTGCCAAAACACTTCAGTGGTGGTAGAATTGAATGCAGACCATGTCAAAACTTAATTGGCACCCAAATCGACAACACTATTCAACCACACACTTCCTCAAATGATATTTATCCTTTGCCTGTAGTGTAAACACCAAGTTAGTCGTTACCCATGAAAACACCATTAAATTTTGAAGTACAAGCTTCCTTAAACCCAAGGATGAATTGTGAACCTTACTCCATTCTTGAACTAGATCTAGAATATTCCTCAAAACACCCTGAAATCCAACAAACTCCTTCGCAACAACTTTCACCTAATGAATGTACAACCCCAATACACTCAAACAACTCTGATATACAATGCTACTTGAAAAACTATCTTCTGAAGCATCAAACCTCAAATCCTCTTGACTGAGGTAAGATACCAATACCATGAACACACCTTCAGAATCACAAGACCTAAAGCATAACTACGAAGAAATGTGGAGCATAAACATTTCTCCCAGACACCTTTGCAATGCATGGTCACACACTGGTGAACACAACTTCTACTATACAATGATCCAGCATACCATCTCTTGAATATAACACCATTGAATAGCTCTCACCAACATATATGAATTGCACAGGTAGATCTTCAACCTAGAAGAAATGTACAACAAAACCAAAACATCTCTTTGTAACCCAAATCAACATTGTAACACACAGTTTCCTCGTTTTATCATTTTTTCTCAAAATCACTTGGAAACCAAGCACTAGAGAAATATCCACATCATCTTCAACACTACTACATCAATAGATATAATCTTATCAAATTAATAACAAAGGTTAACACCAGTAGCTTAACTGATGACAACATAATGCAACAAATCAAAGCATATAAAACACCAAATGTTCATCTTCAACATCAATCTCCCTCAACACATATAGTTGACATCAATGACAACACAATATTTTTGACATAAATGAAAACACCATTATGCACATACTTGTAACGATATCCCCCTTTGTCATTAATGGCATTACGTGACGTGAAAAACTATTAAAGATACAATAACTTTGAACACACCTGTTTCATTTTATATTTACTATTTACTCTCTCTCCCCCTTACAAGAATCTCTCTTCAACTGACTTTCTCTCCCCCTTAATACTTATTTTTTCCACAAGTTTCTCTCTCCTCTTGTGAACTCATGACTTTTTCACATTACTCTCTCCCCCTTTGACATCAATGACAAAGGACATAATGTTTGTACTATTTCATTTTTTTCCTTTGTCATTAAACAACCTTCTTACAATTGCTTCTACAACACTTTTCCTTTACTGCTCTAAATACTCCCCTTAGGAGCACACATCAATCTATATTATACTGTACAATGAAAAAAATAAAATTAATAAGATATAAAGTGATGATAGGATATGAACTCATTACCCTATAATAGTAATAAATAAAAGTAATAAGAAATAAAGTGGTTATATTTTGTGTTATTCTACGATAAATAGTTATGATAAATAAAGGATAGTGATGATAGGACTTGAACTCAGTACCCTCCTAAGCTCATCAAAATTTTACTAATTTTTTTATTAATGAAAAATACAATTTCTTTGTCATATAGGTTAAGGGTGATAATATCTATGAAAATCCCTTAATAAATTCTTATAATTTAGCTATATGTCAAATAAGTCTCTCAGCTACATCAATGTGGTAGGGGAAGGCCTATAAATATGATTTGGATCATCTACTAATCCACCTAAACACCTTTAGCACTAATGACATGACCCAACTAAATGGCTTGACTCACTCAAAACTCACATTTAGATTCTTTTTCAAATATATCCTATTGCTCTAATATTCCAAGGAATATATCAATATACTTCAAATGATCTTAGTATGTCTTGTCAATAAAAATATATCATACAAAACCTAAAAAAAAAAATCTTAATTGATTACTAAATAATGTATTCATGCATAATTGGAAGGCAGTTGGTTGTTCTTTTGTTCAAGGGGCATGACTAGGAATTTAAGATGCATAAAATGACATATAAATGTTATTTGGTGCATATTTTCATCTCTCAATAGATATAATGGTAACCTAATCCCAAATAAATCTTTGAAAAGTATACAACTCTATGCAATTCATTAATTCATTTATCGATCATAGGAATGGGGTACCTATTTTTCATGGTATTCTTATTTAAATTATAATCAATGCACGTCCATATGGTGTCTTTTTCTTCATAAAAACTATGGATGAAGCAAATGGGATAGAATTAGGCCTAAAATTACCTATCTATAAGAGCTCTCTAATATCATTTTTTGTTTCCTCCTTGTACATTCATGGGTGGTAGTAAGGAGTGGTCATGATATGATTTGATGCAGGAGCATCCATGGCTCAATGCAATCCTGTGTCAACTTGAGGGTTTTATTTTTGAATTTTTTCAATTTTGGTGTGTTGGATTTCATGTTGAATTATTGAAATTCATATTTTGGTGTGAAATTAAATATTTTGTGATGTGGGAAAATTTGGATTTGGATTTGATTTCAAATTGGGTCAAATTGGTGAAGAGGAATCATGGAGAATATGCTTTAAAATTGAAAAAGTAGGAAAAACCAATTTATGGTGTGGGTTTATTGGATAATTTAAAGCCATTTGTAACTTACATTTTAAATTTCCACGACTCCTAAAAAATAGGAACTCAGGAGGTGGGCACCCAAGTTGAGGAATCTGCCTTTTTTTCTTTATTTGTGAAAGCATTAAAACCATTTTAAAGTCATATTGTATTTTGGCCTAAGTTTGGAAGATTCAAATGCATATTTTATTCAAGATTGAATATTAAGTTATATTTTATTTTCCCTTCCTACAGGTGGGCATTGATTTCCCTTGGGGGTTTTGGAATGCAAACTAAATGTAAATGAAATACATTAGAAATGTAATTCCAAGAAAGCATGAGAAGATAAAAGTGAATTTCATTCATTTTGAATTAGTTTTTCAAATAGGAAAACCAAAGGAAGAGAAGAAGGGCATTGGTTACCTTCAAACAGATATTGCTTTGTGGGATTGATAGATTTGAGAGTTTTGAAGAGGAAAAATCAACACAATTTGTGTAGATTGAAGACATTGTTTGTGGAATGCTTTGAAGTTGCAGGTATTGGAGAGAAGATTGACTCCAAGCTTTGATTTTCTGCTGCAAATCAGATTGTGTGTGATTTCCAAAGGTTTCTTATGGCTTGTTACAACCTCTAACCATGATTGGATTGTAATAGATTAATTTCCCATATTTAATTCAAAGATTTTCCAATTGCATATTGAAATTTGGGCTTGGCATTTATGTTTCAATTTATCTGTGTTGCTGAATGATATTTGTGAGCTTTCTAAATTCCACTTGCAACAAGTTAATTTAGTTTAGATAGCTCATACATTATGATTAAAACCTATTCCTAGAACTATGATATACTAGAACCCTCAATAAATTGGTATTCCTAGAGGAAAATCACTAAACATCTTATTGTGTTTACACAAAATTCTCAAATTTTCAACATGATTGACATTATTTACCCATGGAAAAATTTATAGACATAAGTAGATAGATTCCTACCTAACCAATTGTCCCTTATGTAATAATTATCTATTATTTGTGCTATAACAACCAATGTTGTTCCATGAAATGTTCCTATAGGAATTACATATTTCCCTTTATATTTCAACTTGAGCTCCATGGATTCGTAGATATATGAAAAAATACCAAGGGAATGCAGCCATGTTATGAATCCAAAACAATCTTATTCTATCCTAAACCCATAACATAGAAATAATTGCATACCTTATTATGTATAATATTTAAGTTACAATATACTAAATTATTTTGGTGCATGGAATGGTGAATCTATCAATAATAATAAAATTGAATCCTTCAAAATCCACAACTTCCATTCATCTACTAATCACCAAGCCTTCAATGAAATTATGGGTGGCCTCACTATCAATAAGCATCATAATTTACTACCTAGATAATACTCAAAATTTTAAAGTATGATATACAGGTGCCCCTAAAATTACTATAGGTGTACCTTTATTGGCTCCTTAATCACCCACCTTTTCAAATTCATGCTTCTTTATAAATAGTTATGGCTCAATTTCATTAGGATCTAAATCATCATTAGAGATTACCTCATAATGAACTCCACCTTTGATGGTGTAAAATTTTATTCACTTTGGATATGTTTTATCCTACAAGTGATATTGCATCTATTTAATAATTTTTATTAAGCTAATTATAAATTTTAATTATTCTCACCTAAATAGCTAATAATGGAATGTGTTAAACTTGACATGAGGTACACAGGATTCACTAGTACCTAATTAATATTTGAGTGATATTAGTTAGGTGTCATCTCTATTTATTCAAGATCACCTTTGTCCTAGCTAGATTGCATTAACTCACCTCTTGATTGAGAATGATTGAGTTAACAAATAACTCTTGGACACATCATCTCCTTGATTCATGTATCCAAGAGGCCAATATATTTGTATGTTACTCTTTGTAATTTGTCACCATAATATTGAATATAGAAATTTCATTTCCATTTTCTTGGTTTTGTGATTAGCTTATAAGCATTAAGTACTTAGATAGCTAAAGTAGTATCAAAGCCAGTAACTCCTAAAGGTTTTTCCATTTTGAGGATTATAGATCAATTTGACAACTCTTAAAAAAGTCATTTTATTCACTTTCATCAAATGATGATTTGGAGAATTAAAAAAACTTGATAGAAATATAGATTTGGATTTTTTACTTTTGTCTTTATATTGCAAGTTTCTTTAAGATATTTTTGGAGCAAAAATAAGCTCACCATTGAGTTAATGTTATTAAATAAAGTTATTTTTCCTTTTAATAGAAAAAACTAAATTGGTAATTGAAGGCTCGATATGCAAGGATTTGAAGTTGGGATCTGCATGCTATATCTAGTGTGTAAATAATCTTTTAGATTATTTTGGGTCAAATCTAACCCTAGAAGGCCAAGAGTTGATAGATTGATTATAAAATTATCAAAATCAAAATAGGTTTACTAGCTCTCAAGTTTTTATCACCTCCTCAATTATTCAAGTTATATACTTAAAAAATAATTTAATCTTTTTTATTATTGCATAGTACCCACTTAGTACTATAGTAGCAGGTAACAACACAATGCTACTAGTGAATGGTAGTAATTCCCCTCCCCCCCACCACCAACTAGCCATTACTATATCCAACCATTGGAAACACCGTCTCTAGTGATGAAAAAACTAATGGAATCTCCCTTAGTGCTACCCATGAGTCCAAAACCATATAACAAGAAGAAAATATTTTCCCATGTTGACATAGGGGAGAGGGGTCCATAGCGGAGTACCCTAACTTTGTGTTTTTCAAAATCCTACGTGGAAATTTTAGATCACTCCAAATTTTGTACAATATTTTATTTGGCAACTCACATGCTTCTATATTTCATTTTAGGGACACGTCATCAAATATGATGTCACATCAACATGCTTTTTGTTGAGGTATCCAAAAAGACACCAAAAAAAGTGAGACCGATAGTGGTGCACTAAGTCATGTTTTATTGGTGCACTGATGTGGCATCACATGATTTGTTACTTTGTGTAATTTATGGATAAAAAGTGCTTTGTAATTGGATATTAAGGTGTTCCACTATGGGGCCCACTAAGGACTACTTCTATCCCCACTATTGGACCCTGATCCATTATGGGCCCCTCTCCCCTAGTAGTTTTCATTTTGAATGTAGAGGATTGTACATGAATTACCATTTTTGGAAAATGGTCAACAAATTTAGATTGGTAGAATCTAGAATATTTAGGGGGTATCTTAGAATATTCGTTTGTTGGAATCATCATGAAATAAAAAAGAATCTTTATTTTTCCTCCCAACTCTTGTCAACCTCTATACTAACAATTTTTTAGTGGCTAAAATTTAGAGGCTCTCTTTAGTGTTGTATCAACTCTATTCTTTGAGTTTTTTTATATGGCCCAATTTTTTGATAACTTCATATAGTGTTGTATGTGATATTATAATTTTAGTGTCTATGTTTTCTAAAAATTATACATCCTCATAGTGATTCTAAGCAATTCTTATTTTGGGAACTTCCATTTGTTTAGACTTATGTGATTAATTTCTTAATTATGTATTTTGATCTATCTTGTTCTATATCAAAAATTGTAGTTCCATTAATGTGTCCTAATTTGGCATCTATAATTTACTAAGATCGAGACAACTTAATTGATTTGGAAAGTGTTATCTTTAATCACACTAAGTATTAAGTTTCATCATCATAATTTTCTATGGGGTCTCATGATTATGTTATTTAGGTGGGGTGACCCTATATTTTTATGTTTGTTTTTGTTGGTTTCATGATTGATTTATCTTGGTTGAGTTAATAATGTCTCTAAATATCTCTCATTTCTAATTAAGTAGTATAAATAATCCTCATAAACTATTAATTCCAAATGTAGTTACCATCATAAGAAAAAAATTGATAAAAATGAATATTTTCTAAAGCAAATTGATGATCTAAAGCAACTTAGTTATGATAACCACGTTACTTTTCCATATTCTTGTAATCTAACATCAGTAGATGTATTAGGTGTTCATAATAAAAAATTTTATGTGGACACATCATTTAGGGATAAGTAGTGTAGGAAAATGGCATGCATTGAGATCTCATATCCATCACATATTGATCCATCTAAATCTAGTATTTCTTAATATATAAATTCTAATTATTCCTTGTAGTAGATTCATATGGGAAAGTGCAAAAATTTGGGAGGCCAAAAAAGTGGCCAACTTTAAAAAAAAATTGAAAAGCCATAATGCACTTGCATTATGTCCTAGTGTGACCGAGCCTAAGGCTCGGTCACACCGAGCTTATAACATGCTCGTGTTATAATGTGAGCATGTTATGAGTCTTTATAAGAAAAAAAAATCCAAATCATTTTAACTATCATATTTCTTCATCTACGGCTTGCAAACCCTTCCAAGGTATGCTCACATTGAGGAGAGCTCAAATTCGTCAATTTTCTTCATCAAATCACTACTATTTCTTTACTAGAATGTCTCCATGTCGATGGGCAACTCAAAGGAGTAAGCTTTTATTGTTTTTTTTGTGATTTTTTTGTTAAATGGGTAGATTTAATATGTTTTTGATGTTAATTTCTTTAACTATCAGGAGTTAAAAATCCACCTAACTCTCCTCCTAAAAATCCTTCTCCTCATGAAAAATCACACCAAAAAAATCCTGATGAATAACCACAACAACAAACTCCTCAAACAATTCCTCAATATCCTCTTGGGACTCAACAAAATTTAATGGGGGAAATTGAATTCAACAAAAAAAAGAGGATTTAATTGCGAGGTTGAACGATCCTATAAGTTCAACCTCGGAAAGAACCACACTTGCAAATTCAATTCAAGCTATGTTAACACATGTAGATACAATTAACAAGCAATTAAGTGGTTGGGAAAATAAGAGGTAGGAGTGTAGAGATTTTTATCCAAATAAACTATCATACAAACAAGTAAAAAATTACAAAATTACAAAATATGACTTGTGTTCACTATTCACTAACCCACGTACAAATCAAACTCTTGACCTTAATAGCAAGAGGTTTACTATCCATTGGTGCAACCACCAAGGGATAACAAATATTTTTGGGAAGAGGTGGTGGATGATTTTTGACCATCCACCATGCAACAATAACAAGGTCCCCCAATATTTCTTGAGGAAACTCTATTGTGAGTTCATCCTCAATAAAATCCCCAGCTATTTTGATATGCGGGACTTTCAAGGGAGAGCTGGTGGGTCGGCATAAAATAGACGAGGTGGAAATCTCGATCCTCAATGACAAGTGAGACAAGAACTTGCTAGGCCAGCTTATGAGCATGTTGCTATCTCTTCTATCATGAAGGAGAGTGTTGAGGTGGACACTCTACAATCTATCAATTATCTGACCCAGAGTATCATCTAGCATGAAAGTCCTGTAATACAATGTCAACCAGGGGAGAGTTCAAGGGGCAAGGTTCCACCCCATTCTTGTCAAGTTTGCAGGTCAACCTATACATATGACCCCATAGATACTTAGGAGGCTAGTGTACAAGGTACATCTGCAACTACCTAGTTGGTGATGGTAGATGTCATCTTGAATGAGGCTTTTAGCCTCAATACTCAGGTAAATGTTAGCATGTTCATTGAATTTAATTTATTATGTTTCATTTTTGAAATGCAAGATTAACTAATTTAGTTTAACGATTGTAATAAAATTTTAGAGTCATAGTGTTGATATTTTTTTCATCGGCCCTCCACCTATTTTTTACTCAACTGCATCTACTTCTGAGGTATGTAACTAGTAAAAAAAATTAAATATTACATTTGAATAGCATTATTATATGAATGGTATTCTAATATCTAATTTTGGATGTTGAATAAGTTAATATTGGAGTTTTCATAGCAACACCTCCCAGTGCCAGTGGAGTTCAAACCTTCACTCAGGTAATAAAATAAAGAGTTTAACTAATAAATTGTGTGTATGAATAATGTCATGAATAAGCAAATAAAACCTATACAACACACCAATGAAACATTATATCAAGGAATTCGAATAATAATCAAATTAAAACAAACAATTCCCTAATGGCATCTCATTGTCCTCTATCTCCAAGGATTCTTTAAGTCATTTTGCTCTCATATTGTTTGTACAAATGACTTTCCAAATGACAACCTGAAGAATGAGAGATGCTAGAAATGTAAGAGATGTTTCCTACATTACATGATTGATAAACTAGTTGTAGATGATATGCAAAGATAATGATGCTGCTAGGATACTTGTATGAAAATGATATGATAAATTACTGTAATTAAGATGATGCTAATGAAAATGCCATGATTAAACTACTTGATACTAAAATGATAATACTAGAATGCTCACTAAAATGACAATGCTAATTAAAATTCTGCAGTGTAATTGTTATAAATGCTCAACTCTTCCTCTTTCCAAGGATCCTTTTGTTGTAAATGACAACCTATTTATAGATTTTCCAAGGCATGAGCCTAGGTGGAAAAAATCAATGATCTGGATTCGATCTAGAGAATGGACGGTTGAAGATGAAGAGGTTAGAGAGAAAAGGGGAAGTATGTTCCCTTCATAAGAACAAACTACCAAGTGCGAAGAGGAATAAAATGGAGATGAAGGCCAAGTGTCCCAAATTGGTTAGAATTTGTTGAGGATAAATGCCAAATTAAATATTAGAAATATTCAATTTCTTGAGACACATGATGAGGTGGAAGGTGGGAAGAAGTTAGTAGAAATGAGCTTAAATTTGAATTAAAGTTCAAATTTAGTGAGGAGGTTAATTAAATAAAATAAACTAATTAAATTTGTTCATTTAATTAAGATATGAAGAAAATGATTCAGGATAGAAATAATTAGAGAAAATGAACTATATAAATAATTTTTTCTAGAAGAATTAAAGATTATTAATTAAATAACTTGTATTTAATTAATCCTCCAGACCAAATTTGAGTGTATACATTTTGCCCCTCTTTGAAGTGATGTGTTTGTGACACATTGCTTCAAAGAAAAATTTGTCAATATGCCCCAAACACTAATTTTTGAGTGATGATGCGTGTATGCCCCCTCGAGAGATAAAACGGGAAATTTTTGAATTTTTAGGATTTTTTTGAATTTTTGAAATTTTTAATGATTTTATGATGGTTTTCAAATTTTTAGGATTTTACAACAATTTACCTCCCGATAAAGAAGAATGACCCTGCCAATTGATTAATTGATGCCATGTTGAAAATAAAAATAATCCCACTTAAATACCCTCCTTTTACCCCTTTAAATGGTAAAAAGGTGAAAAAGGAGCTCATTTGAATTCATTTGCAATTTGAGTGATTGAGTTGATTGAGCAAGTTAGAAAAATGGTGATCCCATACCACACCCATCGATTCGAGCGAGTTCGATGACACCATCGCCCCACCGTGTATGTCCCTCTGGTATGTACCTCGAGAAACCACTTTTTGAAATTTGAATTTTTTTTGCGTGTTTTCATGTTTTAGAAATCTGTGATAGTGTGTTATAGTGCATATGTTTTATGAAATAGCACATAGATAGATTTTTTTAGTGCACTGGTAGATTTAGCACATTTTTGTCATAGAGTGGCACATATGTTGTTTATTTTAGTGCATGTAGTGTTTTAGCGCATATATGGTGCCAAGTAGCGCATATATTGACTATTTTACCACATTTGGTATTTTAGCGCATTTATGCTCTGTTTCAGCACATTGACAGAATTTTGTAGCGCATCCATTGTTCTAATGCATAGATGCGTTGTTTTGGCACATTGACACTAGAATTGATAAAATATTGATTTGTCTCCTTGCTTTTGATGCTTGATGATCACGTCAGTTGTTGTTTTGATGATGTTTGATAGGATAGATGATGATTGATCTCATGATGGATGAGAGTCAATGATAGGATAGATGATTATTGACCTCATAATGGATGAGAGTCAATGATAGATACTCTACGAGATTTGATCAAAATCTCATTAGAGCTGATTAGATTGATTGATAGGTTGATTGATAAAATGTTGATTTGTGATATGTCATGATTATAGGAGGACTTAAGAGTTATTCAGTCTCAAGAGTGCTACCCGAATACTTGGGATATGATTCCACATTTGGCACAAGAAGATTTGGATGTTATTGGGCGATGTGGTTTATCTTCCTTGCTTGATATGCCCCAGTATAGGATAAACAAGGGACTATTGACTACATTAGCTGAGAGATAGCATAGTGACCACAACACGTTTCGTCTGGCTACCGATGAGATGACGATTACCCTGAAGGATGTGTACTGGATATTGAGGATTCCCATGGTTGGAGAGTTAGTCATATATGATCACATAGAGTAGGGAGGTACCGAGGCATTGAGGAGGATTTTTTATGATGACAGGATTAGTGGTTATGAGATCCCATAGTAGGATATGGTTGATTCTTATGATCCATTACCATCTATTCTAGTTGGATTTGTTGGAGGTTTCTTATGTCCCGACCCTAGGTCGAAGGGAATTTTCATTGGCTGGGGCAGGATACTAGAGAGGATGATCACCCGGGGGATCTGATATGCATGGGGTTCCTGTATGTTAGCACATATATATCATGATCTACATTAGGTGGTGTATCTTGGAGTGTTGAGTTTATCATCTAGAGTGATACTGCTTTAGATTTGGGCTTGGGAGCATATAGTTGTCACTCATCCTCTGGTGGACAAAGATCATCTAGTTGGCAAGCCATATTTCTTTGGGTACATAGGCACTCTTGTCTAGCAGAATTTGGGAAAATTGGAGTATTGGTAGCGAGAGCTTGATGATTTAGAGGTAGTCACATGGCGACTATACTTAGATTGTGAGCAGTGGCCTAAGAATGATCTAGAGATGCCATATGTTTTCACTTCAAGGTATTTGATTGGATGGACTTGGTTTATTATTAAGAGATTCATGCTCATGAGGGTGCTTCATTAGTATGGTCAAGTTCAAGGGATACCCCAAGGAGTTGCATTATATGCTTAGAGATAGAAAGATATTCTAGAGTGGGGACCCACCATATCATATGATATAGCTTGTGAGGAGTATTTTGGATTACAGGCATAGGTATGGGATTACTGTCTAGAGATTGTAGCTAGTGTGATGACAAATGAGTATGCTAAACATTTCTTCACAAATGCTATACTAAGGATATTCATTCTTGATGAGCCAGTACTATCATTTGATGATGCGGAGAGAGCACTATAACACACACCGAGATGGAGGAGAGATGGGGGATATGGTGATGATGAGAAGGGAGATGGCGAGGATGGAGGGGATGATGGAGATGGAGGGGATGTAGGTGGCAACCAGATACTGGACTTCAGAGTGCCCTAAAGGAGAATATCTATGGTTCCCTTAGGGTGAAGTAGGTAGGACCATCCCAGATTCATATTTGTGTGCCTCCCCATTAGCAGCAGGCACAGATAGATGCCTTACATTTATAGGTGGAGAGCTTATAGGGATAGTTAGCATAGGCTCAGGAGAAGATTTCCTCTGACAATAGAGAGGGATGCCATGAGATAGAGATGTGAGCATGTAGAGGCCCTAGACGAGAGATTATAGAGAGTGTCTGAGGGTACTACTGTAGGGGATATGCTTAGAGAGGTTCAACATGTAGCCCAAGAGGAAAAGTACTACAAATTATAGATTATCAGGCAGTTCCTGTAGAGTGGCGTGCCCCTAGTTATGCATAGTCTGTAAGTGCTAGGTCAGGTAAAAGTCAATCATGGACTATGAGTAGGGGTGTGACTGGGCCACCTCTTAGAGATCCAAGTACAGGTCCATTTGGTGTGCAGCAGTAGGCACGACGAGGCCTACAACATCTAGGGGGAGCAGCATGTAGCTTTTGTGCTCACATTTGATGTATTGAGACTTGATGTATTCACTTATTCAATCAGGGAATTTATGATTTCCTGCCATTTTTTTGATGTATCTCTCCATATTTTGTGATATCATTGTACACTTGACATTGATTATTTTGAGATTATATGGGATGCAGTGGAGACTATTGGTCTATATGTTATCTACATACTTTATGATGAATGCATTTGATTTCCTCTTTATATGTTATGTGATGTTTATATGATTATGCCATGGTTGTGTATGGATGCAATAATGAAATGATGATGCATGGATTATGATTCTATATGGCCTTATGGATGATGCTTTATGATATATGAGATGGATTTGGTCATGTAGATAAGATGTGATGCACCTTATTTTATTTTTATTTTTCTAATGCAAATACATGATCTAATGCATGAATGGATGACCTATGATAATACTTTCTAATGTATGTATGATATGATAATGATTATGCAACTACATGTGAATGATCTTTTTTGTTTATGTCAAATGTACTCAATCCTTTAATGAGAGAGATAAAATCATTTTGAAATTTCCCAGCATTGGAAAACCTAAAATGCACATGCAAAAACTAACATGGGTGCAATCTATCTTAACCATACAAATCTAAATATGCAATGTTGTCATCTTGCCAGCTGATTTGTTGTGCTTGTTATCATCATTGAGCTTTTGATATGTTGAAAGTTAGTACAAACACCAATGGTTATAATTAAACCATGATGACTTGAGTACAACTTCCATTGATTTTTTGATATATTGCAAGGTAATACAAGCATCTAGGTATAATTAAACCGAGATGATCTAAGTATTAATTGCATAAAAAAGACAAGAGTTAATCCTTTTCCTATGCAAATCCGGAATGCCATCAATGATGCTTCGTAGATCACGTCTTGCAACAAATTTACATAGTACTAATGATCAACTCACAAACAACAGACAAAGAAAAATATCATACTCCATCTTAGTTTCTCTAGTCCATGACAACCTTGAGTTTCTCCAGAGAAATGATAACAAAAATCAAGATACAACAATTGAACATTTATGCTAAAGTGATTAAACCATGATTCAGAAGAACATCATCCAGTGAGATTTGTTTTGACTGATCTTGCTATTGATTTGGATGGTTGGTTTTCTAAAGATTGTGATTGATGTTCAATGTTGAGCTTTGTTGTGATTGTTATGTTTTCTATGTTGTCGTATTATTGCTTGTATGTTTTTTCAAGCTCAAATTAGATTGTCCTTAGTGAGAAACCAACCATTTATTTCCCAATGATCACCAAGCTAGGGTGAGACACGACCGCAACGCCCAGATATGTACATGAGGTTTTATGATGGACATGCATAATGATGGTGAAAAGTGGATGGCCGACACACATTCCAATAGATGGAAAATTCAATCTATCACAAATAGTGCTTGTTGCCAGGTTTTAACTACTTATTTTTATTGCACTTTTTTTGATTTTATGATTTTTTATGATTTTTTTTATTTTTTAACTTTTTTTTTTTTTTGCTTTTTTGGATTTTTTCAGCTTTTTACTTTTTTGGATTTTTCTACTTTTTTACTTTTTTTGGACTTTTCTACTTTTTAAACCATGCACTGGATGAGTTATGTATAAAAATTCTTGAGATGAATGTTGTTGATAGGTTCTTCAAACAGGGGCCCTTCGAGTTTAGATAACTGATATGCTCCAGATCCATATACATATACAATGACAAAGTGACCTAGCCAATTAGGTTCAAATTTTCCCTTCTTTTCCCGATCTTATTGATTGTGAGGATTCTCTTTTAGTACCAAGTCACCAACCTGAAATGTTCTTGGTCTTACCTTGTGATTATAGCTCCTTGACATTCTTTGTTGATAAGCTTTCAGATGATCAACAACATGCTGATGGCATTCATCTAACAATTCCAACTCCTGTAGTATGGATACTCGATACTCTTCCTCTGAAATGATTCCTTTCAATGATACCCAGAGTGAAGGTAACTCAACCTCAATGGATAAGATGGATTATTATCCATACACAAGGGCATATGGTGTGGCTCATGTCGAGGTGTGGATGCTAGTATGATATTCCCACAAGGTAGGGTTTAGTTGAACATGCTAGTCACATCCAACATCGTTGATAGTTTTCTTTAGGATTTTCAAAATGGTCTTATTTGAGGCTTCTACTTGGTCATTCCCTTGAGGGTAATAGGGTGTGGAAAATCAGTGTTGGATATGGAATTTTTCAAAAATTTCTTTTACATCTTGGTTTTTTAAGGGTCTACCATTATCAGTGATAATGGAGCTAGGGATGCCATACTGACAGACAATGTAGTTCAGGATGAAGGAGGTAATTTGTTTACCAGTGATCGTGGTTAATGGGATAGCTTTAATCCACTTTGTGAAATACTTAGTGGTTGTGATTATGAATTTATGTCCATTAGAGGAAGATGGATGAATCTTACCCACAAGATCAATTCCCCATTGACAGAAAGGTCGGGTCAATGTGAATGGTTGCAGCTCTTGCGTCGGTGCATGTATGTGATTTCCATGGACTTGACACTTCTTTCACTTCTTAACAAATTGAAAAGATTATTTCTCCATGTTCGACCAATAATATACCAAGCATAGGAGTTTCTTAGCTAGAGTAAGACCACTTGAATGAGTACCACAAATACCTTCATGAACTTCTCGTAAGGCAGTTTCAGATTCATCACGTTCAAGGCATCAGAGGAGATTACCATTGAGACCTCCTCAATAAAGTGTATCAGCTATAAAGGTGTATTGGTTTGCTTGATGGATAAAGTTGTGTTTTTTTTTCTGGGATAGATCAAGTGGAAGGGTATTTTCTCTCAAATAAGTATAAACATTCCCATAAATTGAAGAATCTACATCAACTAGATGGCACACAACTTGGGATTTAGGATTTTCATATGTGGGATTAAACAGTTGTTCCACCATGAATTCATAATGACTTCATTTTTTTGGTATTTGTAAAAGAGAAGTGATGGTTGCCATGGCATTTGTAGCTTTGTTGTCTACTCTTGGAATTTGTTCAAACTTGATCTCAAAAAAGTATTTATTGAAGTCATCTATCATTCTCTTGTATGGCATCAATTTGTCATCTTTTGTTTGATAGTCATCATTAACCTGATTGATGACTAATTGCGAATCCCCATAAACTTGTAATTCTATGATTTTCCATTCCACTGCTACCTTGATACCAATGATTAGTGCTTCATATTCAGCCATGTTGTTTGTGCAAGGGAACATCAACTTGTAAGATTTTTGGATAGTGTGTCCTTGAGGAGTAACAAATAGGATTCCAACACCTGATCCATGTTGAGTGTAAGACCCATCAAAGTATAATACCCAATGTTGTGTTGTCATTGTGAGGACATCTGCATTTTGGAATTCAATGTGCATAGGATGGTCATCTTGCAATGATGCTTCAACTAACTGATCTACTATTACTTGGCCCTTGATTGCTCTTCTATCCACATATTGAATGTCAAATTCACTCAATATCATCACCCATTTTGCTAGTCTTCCTATTAGATTGGCTTTGCTGAGTAGATATTTTAATGGATCTATCTTGGCTATTAGTTTGATGGTATGTGTTAATATATAGTATCATAATTTTTTTAGTAGAAAAAATCACTGCCAAACAAGCTTTTTCAATGAATGTATAGTTAATTTCATAGCCACTCAGTTTTATGATGATGTAGTAGATGGCCCTTTCTTTTCCTGTAGAGTCTTATTGTGCTAGTAGAGCTCCCAAAGATACCTTAGTAGTTTCTATGTAGAGAAGAAGTGGTTTTCCCTCTATTGGTGGTCCCAATATAGGTGGATTCATCAGATATTATTTCAATTGATCAAGGGAAGCTTCACATATTTCATCCCACCTAAAAGAAACATTCTTGTGTAACAAATGAGTAAAAGGATGAATTTTGTATGCTAGTTGTGTGATGAATCTTCTGATGGATTGGAATCTTCCTTGTAGAGATCTTAGTTGACTAATGTTCTTAGTAGGTGGAATTTCCATGATTGTTTTGACTTTTGTTGGATCTACTTTGATGCCTTTAGATGAGACTATGTATCCTAAGATTTTTGTCGATGTTACTCCAAATACACACTTCTTTAGATTTAAACGCACATTGAAATTTTCCAATCGGTTAAATATTTTATCCAATATTTCTAGATGTCCTTCCCTAGTGAATGATTTTGCTAGCAAGTCATCCATATAGTCCTCCATGAATGTGTGCATCATGTCATGAAATATTGTTGTCATTGCACGTTGATAGGTGGCTCCTGCGTTCTTTAATCCAAAAGGCATGACATTCCAACAAAATGTACCCCATGGGCAGGTGAAATTTGTTTTTCTTGATCTTCTGGTGCAATCTTGATTTGATTATAGCTTGAAAAACCATCCATGAGTGATAGTATAACATGTCCTGCTATTAAATCCACAATGATGTCTATACTAGGCAAAGGAAAGTCATCCTTTGGACAAGTTTTGTTAAGATCCTTAAAATCTATGCATATTTTGATGTTGTTGTCTAGTTTGGAGATTGGTACAATGTTTGAAATTCATTATGCATAGTCAATTGGTTGGATGAACTCTACATCTAATAATTTTTCAATTCTTCTTTCACTAGTAGGGTGATGTATGGATGCATTATTAGATCTGGATATTCCTGGCATGTTAGCATAGGACCAAGAAAAATTGATTTGTCTTTCTTCAAAGAATTTGGTGAAATTTGGCTTTTCTTGCTCTGGCATTGATGCCGCTAGGTGTACGGTCTTTGTTGTTTCTATAGCACTGATGTTTATGGATTGTGTAGGCTCAACCAATATTGAAGATCTTTCTTGATAATGCTTAGGAAGAGTGTCAAATCTCTCATCCTTCAATGCCTCAGAGAGGTTTTCACCATTGGATACACTCTTTCTTTTTACTTTTTCATGATCTAATACTGCCATTGCATGGTTTTCACCATTAGATCATTTTTTTGTATTCTTTATTTTGCAGCTAAGAGACTTGGCACTCCCTAGTTTGAAGCTTCATTATGAAATTCATTGGTGAAACTTGTTTCTGGATTTTCAGAACAAAGGAAATTGACAATGGCATCATCATCTAAAAAGATAGGGATATCAAGAAACTTGGTTTGTTCCCAGTTAATGAGTTCAGGATGTATCAAAGGTAAGGAATCATCAGATTGGTCAAGATCAAAAGCGGTGAGGGTCATGATGGAAACATTTTCAAGATGTTCGATAGAAACGTCAAGGTATATAATGGTACTCTACTTTGAATGATCTATCTCGCTCAATGTTTGATCATCCTCACTAGAGTCATTGATATGTAGTGAGACAAATTTAAGTGGTCTAGCCCCTGAAATTTTTCCCTCCATACATATGGGTGCATACCTCTTTATCACATCGATTTCTTTGTCTTCACAAGATTCTTCAGATAGTGAATCCCATTCATATTCATTTGAGTCTGTTTCAGAACTAGCTTGTAATTGGAGGATTTGCTCACAAAACTTCTGAGTGGCTTCTTCTTTTGTCTCTTCTTTGTATCCTAATCCTATTTTGTCTTTTGTATTGGTTATGATAGGCTAAATTGGTTCCACAATGCCTTCTTTTCATTTGCCAATAGGGCCTTTTCCTTCATATCCTATCTTTTCTAATATTTTGAACCCTTTACCATATTGCTCTATTTCTATATTGGAAGTTACTACTTCGGATTCTTATTCATCTTTGTAAAGCCACTTTAGAATGTATTTGTCCTCAAATTCATCAACTAGAGTACCTACTTTTAAAAAATTTCTATCAAAGATCATGATGGGTTGTGAAGATTTTTATCTAGATGTTGATGGTTGTCCATATGATTTTGGAGAAGGTAGTAGCTATGAGAGACATAAGGAGTGCTCAAAAGAATACTCACCCATGCCTTTATCTTTCAATTGAATCATTTCCTCAAGCTGTTTTGACAAAGAATTCAGTTGGCTTTTATTATTTGAGGGAATAGAATCACTGATGCCCTTATCTTTCAACTAAACCTTTTTCTCAGACTTGTTTTGACAAAGAATTGAGTTGGCCTTCATTACTTGAGGAAATAGAAGTGAGAGCTTCTTTTTTTGTAGCACAAAAACATCTTGGACTGTCTTGAGAGTGTTGCGGTATTGGGGATTATTAGAATCTGCTGAAATTGTGAACTCTTGTCAATTGTAAGGGAATTTCAAACATTGATGGTATTGCTTGCATTTCATGGATCCAAGGTCGACCCAAGAGTATGTTGTATGTCAAATCTTTGTCTAAAACTTTGTAAATTATATCCTTTTGAACTGGTCCTACTTGAATTGGCAATACTATCAGTCCTTGAGAAGATCTTTCTTCATCATCATAAGCTTTTATGGTGATCTTTCTTTAGGAATCTATTGAATTTTCTAAAAATCCCAATGCACGGATAAGCTTTAAGGTGCATATATTGAGACTAGCTCCTCCATCTATTAAAATGTTTTTGACCTGATGTTTATAGATTAAAACCTCAATATGGAGTGGAGTGTTATGTAGATGAGTGAGGGATGCATCATCATTTCCTGAGAATGATAAAAAATGGGGTGCAATCAAATGTCCCACCATGGCTTGGAATTGACAAAATTCCAAATCGGTTGGTACTATGGTGTCCACTAAAGATTTTTCCAGAATATCCTTATGGGATGGTGAAATTTTAAGAAGTTATAGTATGGATATCTATACTAGAATCTTTTGCAATTGATCTACTGCATTGTATTGATTCGAATGAGCAGTAGGTGTTTTAGATGTACTTCCTTTCAATACCAATTTGGACTGCCCCCTTGTGGTCACATTTACTAGTAGGTAGTTTTGTTTATCATTGATTTTGATGACATTGATTTGATTATCAATGGCAGAAATGTGAAGGATGGTAGTATCATAGACATAATTCACATTCTTCCCTTTGTTGTTTGTCGAAGAGGACTCTCCTTTTTCATAGTTGGGTAGAGGGTTTTTAAATGCTCCATGATCATTAAACTTTTTATGTCCTATCAATATGTCATGTCTATCTATCAAGTCTTGAACCAAATGTTTTAATTGCATACAATCATTTGTTTTATGACCTTTATTTCTATGAAAATCACAGTAATATGCATTGTTCCACCATGATGGCTTAACTCTTGGTTCAAAATCTTGTACATATGGTAATATTATGAGTTTGTGTGCAAGAATCTCTTTTAATGTTGATTCAAGTGATTGCCCCAAAGGTGTAAATTTTCTTCAATGTGGTGGTGGAGCTGGTTTAGATTCATTGTTGTTTTGATTGTTTTTGGGTGTAGTACCTAAAAAATTGAAGACTGGTTTTACATTATTGTGTCAACTACACCATCATTTCCAGCATTCTTATTTCTTGTCTAGAATTTGTATTTTTCATTGTTGTTATGATGGTTAGAAGAGTTAGCAGAGTTTGGTCCTTCATTATAGATTTTCAATACTCCAATTTTATCCAAGGCTTCCTCAATCTTAAGTCTATTTTCAATTAGCTTTTCAAAATTGGGTGGACACTGTAATTGGAGTATATAACTCATCTCATTATTTAGATTATCAATGAAGATATCCATATTTCTTTCTCAGGTATAGGATGGGCATATCTAGCAAATAATCATCTCCATCTTTGTAAAAATGTAAGAAATGACTCGCCATTTTTCTGTTTTGTGTTAAATATATCTTTCATGGTTATTTCATGTTGAATGTTGTATGAATATTAGGAGATAAATTTATTTACTAGCTCCACAAATGATCTAATACCTGGTGGGAGTTTTGAAAACCATTTCATGCATTGACCACCCAAACTTCTTGGAAATAATCTCATTAGATAGGTTTCTTCATGTGCATATTCCAGACTCATGGTGCATAATTCTCTTACATGATCTTGAGGATCAGTTTTTCCATTGTATTTGTCATATTTTGGAAGTTCACAATTTGGTGGAAAAGGTATCAAGTTCATATATTTTTCAAATGGATAAGGACAAATGTCTTGCAACAAGTATCTCTTTGTTGTTCCCCTTTGCATGTCTAGGATTTTTTGTTGAAGATTTTGTATTTGGTGAGTTAAAGCATTCAATGGATCTATGTTTCGTGAGTTAGATTTTATTTTCTTGGGAGCTCCCTTTAATTGGTTGACATCAAAACCATTGGGTAGTTTTACACCTTGATTTTCTAGCATTAGAAAGTATTTCTCTCCATATTTTTCTAGAATTTTTTCCATGAACTTGTGAAATTTAGGGTCTTGTTGAGCTTGTTGAATTTCCTCATCAGTTGTCTCATCTGTTTCAGGTTGGTGAAATCTGTGAAAAGGATTTTCTTCTCCTTCTTCCATGATGGTTTGGATTTCTATTTCCTTTTCCTTGAGTTTTTGTATTTGAGCTCTTGTTAAAACAAGCATGCAAGTGATAGGGTTTTGTTATACTTTGATCTTTGTTTTGGGAGTGCCAAGAAAATACTTAAGTCAAATAGGATAGATCCTATTGATGATACTAGGCTAAATCTGATGTACAACATTTGTTTCATGATAAAGGATGATAGATCCTGATGGTGAAACTCAACTAACAATCAGAGATGAGATTGGTGATTGGGCACTTTAAGTTGTTTGATCTAAGTTTAGTTAAAGGTATTGCACTTGCAAAAGCTAGTTTCTTAAAGTTTAAACCAATTTTTTAATGAGGAATGATATCTACTCTGAAAAGGATCCCTAAAAATGATTCTAGTTGTCTGATAGAAGTTTAATTTAGCTCTCCTTTTTAATATCAGGTGAATGCGCTATAACATGTTGCATATGCATTGAAAGATGGGATAAATGTGCTAGAACATAAAGCTTATGCATTGAAATATGGGGTGAATGTGCCAAAACAAACCCTATATGTGCTGAAAGATGAGGTGAATGTGCCAAAACAGACCCTATATGCACTAAAAGATGTGGTGAATGCACCAGAATAAACCCTATTAGTGCTAGAATATGAACTCAATGCATTGAAATAGGAAGTTTATGTACTAAACTGGAAATGTCACTATTTTTAAAAGTTTTCCTAGTTTTCACTTTTTTGAATTAGTGAATTGAGTTTTTTTGGTGGATGATCTTCTGAAAAATGATTTCAAACACAGAAGCAAGTAGTAAAATAGTTGTTTCATCCTATTATCTAAACATCAAGTGTATGTTCTAGGATATGCTCTAATCCATTTGATTTCCACTAGTGTTGAACAATAGCAAACAAATTAGTTAGATTCTTCTAATGTTAAGGGTCATTAATAATATCACAACCCACATCTTAGAACTACGTCAGCTCACACAACCTTGTCACCCCTAGAGGGTGCCCATGTTTTTTCCTTTTTGGGTCTTAACCAAAAGTTGAATCCTCCACTTTTGGCCAGAAATCCCTAGTAGTTATATGGTGAGTATCTTGGGGGTAGATTCTTCTCTCCCCTTGCATTGTGAACATTATAATGTTCGGGAACTGACTCAACTTAGCTATTACACTTAAAGTTCTTAGTAAGGGTTTTCATTTGGTGTTTCAAATGATAAACTCCCTCAAGAGGCCTCCCAACCTTTAGAACAAAGGCTTTACATATCTCAAGGATACTGAGGGAGGGCTATCAATGCACACTACCGTTGAATGTGACTTTCATCATGATTAATGTTTGATTATAGTGGGTTGGAATGCTTGGATTTAGTTGTTCCCACTTAGGTCGTTCCCTTAGGGTGATTACTTTTTCCCAATAAGGCAAGCCTTCTAAAGGTGTTATTGTAATAAAATGAAATAGCGAGTCTAGAATTTTGGTCACCCAGTAAAGGGGAGAGCATAGGCCTATCACTTTGCAAACACAACATACATGGTGTTCTTTAACCTTGTAATTAAACTAGATGCCTAATTTAATCAAATGAAAATAAATCTAGCCCCTGCAAACATCATTAGTAGTTTCAGATATGTCTTTGATAGCGTATAGAGCACCTGCAAAATAGAAAGATACAAATCAGTCCCCCAAAATTTTAAATTTCTGCAAATAAAGGTGTATGTGCTAAAATAGAGAGCATATGTGCTAAAATATCCAATATATGCACTATTAAACACATTCAATGCTCTATTCTAGAAAGCAAAAAAGGGAAATCAAATCTTGTATATGTGCTAGAAGAGGAGGTATATGCGCTGGTATGGGTTGTGTATGTGCTATAACAAAACTTGGATACGCCAAAATTTTCCACCTACGTGCTAAAATAGGCTTCGAGTGCGCTACATCGAAATTCACGAATGAACCTATTGACGAAAACTTGCAAGAAAATGTTAAAAATGGGGCTAAGCCCCACGGTGGGTGCCAATTTATGTGTGTATGAATAATGTCATGAATAAGCAAATAAAACCTATACAACATGTGATGGTGTGGAGCCTGATCAGTCTCCAAGTGGGAGATTGTTGGTATGTGGCGACTGATCATGCTATACTGTATAGCCCATGGTATACTGTACACCCTGACATGTATCCTTGTCGGGGTATGGGGTCAGGCCGAGCCCCGAGTGGGGGTTCGGGGGTGGCAACCCCCAAGAAAAAATTTCCTCCCTACGTCTTTTACATGCATGCTTGAAAGGGAAAATCAACAAAAAAAATCCGATCTTGTAGAACCCAAAATCTGGAAACTTCTAAGCTTGATAAAAAGGGGTTTGGATGGGT
>VDFB02214066.1:0-11288 GCA_007258455.2 Sequoia sempervirens
ATTGCTTTTCATGTTAAGATTGTACATTTCCTGCTTATACAATGTTTCACATTCAAAAAAAAATAAAAAATGTGTGCGGTGCTTTGTCGTCCTTTGGGGTTAACACGGCGGGGCACTACATTATTGGTATCAGAGCCAAGGTTTTCAACTCTGGGTACTCTAGGTTAATTGTGCCCATTAAGCTAACCTTTGTGCTTAACTCTTGATTTGACATGTTCCTCTCTAATGTCACGCAGGAGCATGCCTCCGGTTAGAGGCCGTGGCCGTGGCACTGGCCGAGGGGGTGGTGGCCGTAGGGCCATCCATGAAAGTACTCCATCACAAAGTTCCCACGAATCAGAACATGAGGAACAATAGGGATCTCAAAATCACTCAGATGAAAGAGGTCCAAATTCAGTGCAGCCAGGAATGGATGGTTTGCAGTTACGACACGTGTTGGAGGAGGCACTTGGCCGTTTAGGCCCTAGGCTAGAAGGAGAGCAGGAAGTAGAGAGGGAAAGGGAGAGGTCTCCAAGGCGGAAGGAAATATCAGCAGAACAAGATGCAGTGGTGGCAGGTCACATGAGGGATCTTTTGAGAGCTCATCCTCCCACTTTTGATGGTGTTGGCGGAGGACTTGAGGCAGAAACTTGGTTAATAGACTTGGATCGTTGCTTTGCGATGCATCCATATGGCAGTAATACCCGGGCTAGGTGCGCCATCATGCATCTTAGAGGCTTTGCATCTACATGGTGGTGTCTAGAAGAACAAAAGCTGCACTTGGACATTAGCATGGTGACATGGGAATTGTTTTTGGAGAGATTTAGGGCTCGGTTCCTCTCAGATCATTGGAGACAACGCCGAGCAGATGAGTTCCATGAGCTAAGACAAATGGCAATGTCAGTTGATCAGTACGAGCGTCGATTCTATGAACTCAAGCAGTATGCAGGAATCGGCAATGACGAGGCAATGCTTGTACAACATTTTGTCAGGGGATTAAATGCCCGAATTAGTGGAGGTGTTCGAGTCTTTCAACCAAAAACAATGGAGGTAGCCGTTGAGAAGGCTCGTCTGGTAGAGGAAAATTTGGCCATGGCATTGGGAGGTCACACAGGGGTGCAGATTGGTAGTGCATCTAATTTTGGTACTAGTTCTCGAGGTGGGCAACCTCAAACTTCAGGATCTTCAAGGAGTCATCATGCGCCTTCTAAGGGCGAACAACAAAAACAACAATCACAGTCTAAGCAAAAATGTTTCCAATCTCAGCAGGGCAGTAGGACTCAGTTTAAAAATAATCGGAGTTGGCAGCGTAATCGGCATGACCGTTTTGAGCAGTCTACTCAAAGCTCGCAGTCAGCTCCTAGTCGAAGCAGTTACCAGCAGTCTAGTGCTCCATCAGGAGGTGGAGGTTTTCATCGAAGTATAGTTTGTTTCTCCTGTGGTCAACAGGGACATGTTGCTAGGCAATGTCCACAAAAGAAGACTTCAGGGTTCAATCAGAGGCCAACCACTTCTGAGCCAACAGTGGGCGATGCAGGTAGATCTCATCGAGTCTTTGCAATGGTTGACAACCGTCAAGCGGATCACCAGGGCACTGTGGTCGAGGCATCAGGTGTGTTACAAGGCACTAGTATATCTATTTTATTTGATTCTGGTGCATCAGATTCATTTATTTCCCCTTCAGTAGTAGAGCGTTGTAGACTGGTGGCAACAAGGCAAGGCGTTAAGTGGTAGGTTGAATTGGCGTCTGGGGAAAAAGTAGCAGTTGAATCATTTGTTCAGGGTTGTGTTTTGAAAATTGGGTCATCGATGACTAAGGTGGACCTTCGAATTCTACCCCTTGGGTCCTATGATGTTGTTTTGGGCATGGATTGGCTGAATGCTCACCGTGCAATAATTGATTATCGCCACAAGGTTGTGCGGTGTGTAGATGACTCAGGAAATGAAGTAGAGATCATTGGCATACAAAGACCCATCTCATTGCGGATGATTTCCGCTATGCAATTGAAGAGGTGTTTCCGTCAAGGCTGTCAGTTGTTTGCTGTATCAATCAATGACTTGGAGTTGGGAGAAAGTCAAGAGGTGTCATTGGATGACTATCCTCTCCTTAAGGAATTTGCAGATGTTTTTCCAGGTGAGATTCCGGGAATGCCACCAAAGCGTGACATTGACTTCCGGATTGACCTTGTACCAGGGGCTGAGCCTATATCTCGGGCTCCATATCGGATGACAACTCAGGAGCTTCAAGAGCTTCGTTTGCAGTTAGAGGAACTTTTAGAAAAAGGATTCATTCATCCTAGTGTTTCCCCATGGGGAGCACCAGTTATATTTGTAAAGAAGAAGGATGGTTCCCTCCGATTGTGCATCGACTACAGGCAGCTTAACAAGGTGACGGTGAAGAATCGGTACCCTTTGCCAAGAATTGATGACCTATTTGATCAAATAAAGGGGGCTCAGGTATTTTCTAAAATAGATCTTAAGTCAGGATACCATCAATTGCGGATAGCCGAAGCTGATATTCACAAAACAACATTTCGCACTCGATATGGGCATTATGAATTCACTGTTATGCCATTCGGGTTGACAAATGCACCATCAGTTTTCATGTGCCTAATGAATGGAGTCTTTCGTACCTACTTGGATAGATTTGTTCTAGTGTTCCTTGATGATATTCTGATATACTCAAAAATTATGGAGGAGCATGAAGTACACTTGAGGCAGGTGTTGCAGTGCTTAAGAGACAATCAGTTGTATGCTAATTTGTCTAAGTGTGAGTTTTATAAGAATGAAGTGAAATACTTGGGTCACATCATCTCTGGTGAAGGTATTTCTTTGGATCCTTCGAAGGTCCAAGCCATTGTTGATTGGCTTGCACCCACAAATGTTCCTGAGATTCACAGTTTTATGGGTTTGGCAGGCTACTATAGGCGATTTGTGGAGGGTTTTTCAAGGGTTGCACATCCCATCACGACCCTTCAGAGAAAAGGAAAGAAGTTTATTTGGTCTAAACAATGTCAATTAGCTTTTCAGACCCTCAAGGATAAGTTGACCAGTGCTCCGATCCTAGCAGTTCCTGATCCTACTAGGGAATTCATAGTATGTATAGATGCTTCCTTGGAAGGTTTGGGAGCTATTTTAAAGCAGGAAGGTCTTGTAATTTCTTTTGAGTCCCGCAAGCTCAAGGACCATGAGCTAAATTACCCTACGCATGATTTAGAGTTAGCCGCGGTTGTCCATGCCCTTGTGCGATGGAGGCACTTTTTACTAGGGCATCGTTTTGAACTTCATAGCGATCATCACAGCTTGCAGTACATTTTTACTCAGTCGAACCTAAATGCCAGGTAGAGGAGATGGATGGAGTTTCTTTGTGAATATGATTTTGAGGTTAAGTACATCCAGGGAAAGGAAAACGTAGTGGCAGATGCTTTGAGTCGACGGAGACATGAGATATCTGCAATAACTCTTAGTGTGGATTTGAGGACCCAGATTCTCACATCGCTTCCCACAGATAGTTGGTATCAAGAAGTAAAGGCAGAAATTGAGTCAGATAGGGTTCTAGAGGGAAAGTTTTCTGGCTATGTTTTGGAATCGGATGGGCTTTTACGATTTTTGGGTCATATGTATGTACCTCCTACAGAGGGTCTTCGTACCCTAATCATGACTGAAGCACATCGAGCTCCCTACTCTGCTCATCCGGGAGTCAAGAAGATGTATGCAGATCTTCGTCCACTGTACTTTTGGGTTGGAATGAAAAGAGATATTGCAGACTTTGTGGCGAGATGCCTTGAATGTCAGAGAGTTAAGGCAGAACATCATCATCCCGCAGGTCTCTTACAGCCTCATCTCATTCCTGAATGGAAGTGGGATATCATCTCAGTGGACTTTATTGTTGGTTTACCAATGTCTTCTCGTCGGCACGATGCTATCATGGTCACAGTTGATAGGTTGACCAAAGTGGCACACTTCTCTCCTGTTCGATCCTCCTATACTGCTTCCTCTGTAGCTAGAATTTTCAAGGAGGATATTGTTCGACTGCATGGGATTCCGTGAAAGATCATTTCTGATCAAGATCCAGTGTTCACTTCTGCATTCTGGACATCATTGCAGCATTCCTTAGGAACCCAACTAAACTTTAGTTCCGCCTACCATCCTGAAACAGATGGTCAGACTGAGAGAGTCAACCAGGTTCTTGAGGACATGCTTCATATGTACGTAATGGATCAACAATCTCGTTGGGAGGATTATTTGCATCTGGTAGAGTTTGCTTATAATAATGGTTATCACAGCTCCATTGGCATGGCTCCCTTTCAAGCATTATATGGTCGTCCTTGTCGGACCCCGTTGAGTTGGGATCGTCTTGAGGACCGAGTTCTTTTGGGACCCGAAATGCTTCAGGATATGGAACAACAGGTTGCTCGCATCAGAGAGCACTTAGTAGCCGCTCAGGATAGGCAAAAGAAGTATGCTGATGCTCACAGGGTCGACCGTTAGTTTTCAGTTGGAGATCAGGTTTTCTTACGAGTGCGTCCGCGAAAGAGTCCAATCCGTTACGGAAAAGGCTCTAAGCTTGCGCCTCATTTTGTGGGACCATTCGAGGTGTTGGAGAGAATTGGCCCTGTTGCTTATCGTCTAGCGTTGCCACCTAGTCTATCGCGCATTCACGATGTGTTTCATGTTTCTATACTCAGGCCCTATCATCCAGATGTTTCTCATGTGCTTGATTGGAATGCATTGCAGGTCGAGGACGGGCAGCTGGCGCTCGAGCCCGTCGCCGTGCTGCAGCACAGGAGACTCGTCCTCAGGGGCAGAGAGATTGAGCAAGTGAGGGTCCAATGGGATCCAAATGATGAGTCATCAGCATCTTGGGAGGATGCCTCCCACATCGGAGAATCTTTTCCTTTTTTGTTTTATGGCTTCCGCGAGTAAGCCTAGTTCTAGGGGGGGAGGATGTAGTGCCCCTCATGATACTATTCCCTTTTGTTACTATGTGGATACTGTTTACGTTTGTTACAGACTCAAGATGAAATGGGTGATTGTTTTTCCTATTTGAGCTTATGTGTTTTGCTTGGATACACATGATGGTGTTTTATGATGTTGATAATATAATGATGCATGGTACCATCTTTCCTGATTATGCTATATTGTGTGACTATGTAAATTGTTTAATACTCATTTCATGATGTGTAGGATGTTGTGCTGATGTTTGACTTTTGGGTGAGGGGGACGGTGTTGCATCGCTCATACGTGAGCGCCCTGCCACACCGCAATTCTCCCTCACAATGTGTTTGATAGTAGATATATATATATGTTGTTCCAACACTTGTTTTTATGCAGGACTGCAGGTACCAGGCACTGACTCCACCTGCATCGTCAGGTCTGAGCGTGCCCAATATACCCAATGGTTATGACGTGGTTTAAGGATTTGACAAGGAAGTGTCCATGTCTGTGTCTGTCGTCTGTCAGTATTTCTTCCTGTTATGGTATTGTACTGTTTCATGATTGATCATTTTAAGTCATAAATCTTGATGTGTTTATCATGTTATTTGGATGTGTATCAGATAATTGGTAAATTAATGTAGTGCTTGTATCAAGCATAGTCATTGCTTATGTTCATTTAGGCCTTGTTTTGAAGCTTCATAGCTTATTTTTATAATATGGATTTAATAAATTAAATTATTAATTTTTAATAATTTAAATGTTAGATTGATGTAAAGGTTAAACTATATTGAAATTTAAATGAAACACAAAATTGCATAATGTTTATTTTAATTTAAATTCACAAAGTTTATAATTTAATATTAGATTTAAAAATATTTGATGGAGGGATGTAATATAATATTATCCCTAAAGTAAAGTTTTGAAAATAAATTCAAATAATAAATAATAATTAGACGTATATGCATATATATATATATTTATATTAAAAGTTTTTTTTTTAATTTCTATTTTATCCACCCGAGATTTTATTAAATTGAATAAGCATGAATTAATACAGGATAAATTAGTTTTGATCAAATCAATTTAACATTTTAATTCCCTCTGTTCAAAAATAGTGGGGGTAGATTTCTTATTTTACTAAATTCCTCCAAGTGTTAAGCGAGATAAATAATAGGTGCGAGGTGTAAAATAGAGGAAAGAGGGAGAAGAAAGGATGGAAAAATAGAGAGGCACGAGAAATTTTAGAGAAGAGAAATTTTACAAAGAGAAGAATTTTTTCATGACTGTCAAATCCACGTTAGTAAATTTGAGTTTTAACTGTTGAATTCCATATTTTTAAACTTTAAAAGTTTAACTTCTTAATGTAATTTTTTCTTACCACTGAATTAACCCTGCCTAGATTTCAAGGGGTTTTCTTCTTTCACCGTAAAATAAATTTTCCTACTTCTGACTTGGCTGCATGTGACAAATGTGTCCCCGTATTTCTCTAATCTTTGTGCAATAAATAAATATACATGGTCTTGTTTAGGTTAAAGATTCATGGGGATTTCACAGAGTAATTTGATAATCTTTCTTACTCCATTGTCAACCATTTTCAACTGCAACACTTAAACAAATAGGAAGTTAAAAGTTTAAATAACCTCCTTGATTTATTGACAATCTATCATAGTTGCAACACTTGAGAATAAAATACGATCAAGCTATTTTAATTTAAACCCTTTTTATTTGATGGTGGCAAACCATTTTATTGCTTTTACCAGTGGCATTTGAGTATTTCTCTATTGATATATAATCTTCCTGATAGTTTTTTTTATCTATCACACCTGCTGTACTTGAGAATAGAATGTTGCATAGGCTTAAACAATCTCTTTGGTTCCATTGATGTCCTGTCACAGCAGCAACACTTGAACTTAGGTGGTTGTAGAGGTTTAAATAATCTCTCTGTTGCCATTGCCAACCTGTCCCAGCCGCAACACTTGAACTGAGGCTTCTGTAAAGGCGAAATAGCCTCCCTGTTTCATTGACAGTTTGTCACAGCTGTAGTGTTTAGACCTTGTTGGGTGTATAAATTTAAATAATGTCTCTGATCCCATTCACAACTTATCATAGCTGTAGTGTTTAGACTTTGCTGGGTGTATAAATTTAAATAATGTCTCTGATCCCATTGGCAACTTATCACAGCTGCAGTGTTTGGACTCTAGAGTGTGTATAAGTTTAAACAGCCTTCCTGTTTTCTGTTGGCAATCTATCACTTTTGCAGTACTTGAAATTAGAATGTTGTAGAGGTGTAGAGGTTTAAATAATCTTGCTGATTCCATTGTCAACCTATCTCAGCTACGGTAGTTATACTTTGAAGGATACATAAATCTAAACAACCTCCCTGATATCCTTCACAGCCTTTTCCCAATTGAAGTATTTATACATTAGGAATAAGATTTTTTTCTTTACACCTGCTAATTGCATTTGCTTGAAATAGGGCTTTGATGATGATTTTGGGTATGTTTATTAAATGGAAATTAAGTAATGGTAAAGTCTTTTCCCCGAACACATTGCTGCAAACCTCACGGTGATAATAATAATACTCCTGCTAAAAGAACTTATCCTTTAAATTTCATAGCCTTGATATCATGTGAGTGGTAGTTTGTTCTTTAAATTAAAACAAAAAGGAGTGGGAGATATACGTGGGGATAGAAAGGGGAGGAAAACTAATTCCTCTAAAATTTAGCCTGACACATCTTAGGAAATGAAATTTCTTAACCTAAAAGCAAGGAATAAATATAAACATATTTATGATTTATATTTCATCATAAAATAGTTTTGAAGGGAGCCCCCACTATCTAATAAAGTTATTAAAATATAAATAAAGGTATGTATAGGGGTAAAAGTTAAGTATTTTTACCATTCCTTTTTAAAATAAAAGTTAAGTATTTTTACCATTCTTTTTAAAATAAAGGTTAAGTATTTTTACCATTCCTTTTTAAAATAAAAGTTAAGTACTTTTACCATTCCTTTTTTAAAATAAAGGTTAAGTATTTTACCATTCCTTTTTAAAATAAAGGTTAAGTATTTTACCATTCCTTTTTAAAATAAAGGCCAAGTATTTTTACCATTGATTTTAAAATAAAATAAAAAGAATATTCTTTTATTCTTTATTTTCAGCTTTCTTTTAAAATAAAAGTAATATATATGGGAATAACGAACAAGTACCTCTAATTTATTTTTTTTATAAATTTTATTTTTATTTCTAATTACAAGTTTAGTTAAAATTAAACTATTTACAAATTTTGTTACTAATGATTTGTGATTTGCATGTATGAGATATTTTTGAATAAATTACTGCCGTAAATTTAATTTATCTTTTAAGTAACAAATATAAATATATAGATCGTATTTTAAAACTTTAATTATTTTGAAGCAATGTTATTTTCTGATGTAATTAACAGTTGCTAAAAATTATAGGTTAGATCTGTTTTCACGTGCATTTAAAAATTAGTTTAATTTCTGATTATTAAAAGTTAAATGTATTTACAATTTTCTTTCATTAGACTGTGTTGCAATAAAAGTGCTCAGATTGGAATTAAAATTTGAATTAGCTTTTAAAAATTAGTTTAATTTCTAATTATTAAAAGTTAAATGTAATTACAATTTTCTTTCATTAGACCGTGTTGCTATAAAAGTGCTCAGATTGGGATTAAAAAATTTAAATTAGCTAAGGAGGACAGTAAATTTTTAATTAAAGTTATTTAGTTTAAAAGTAATTAAATGTATACCATATTCTAGGGCTTACTCACTTTAAGGACGTTATGATCTGAAATGCACTTAATTATGGTTAATCATTTAATGATTCTTTACACTATCTTGAGTAGGGTTGGATTATGTTTATGTATAAGTGAAAAGATATTTATAACTTATTTTGTACATGTTAGATTGTTATTTAGTTAATCTGTATACTCTTTGGTATTGATTCTTTATGCATAATAGTGATTCTTTGTTGTTCATATTTCCCTCTTATTTAATTGCACTTTTTGGGTAATTTTATGTCTAGATATATTTTGGATATGATGGGAACCCAAATGTTTAAGTTACTTCCTTTTGATAGCCATGGGTGATATGTAGTTAGACTTCCAGAGGCGAAGGGAACCTTTTATGTGTGTTGAATATTCTCGTGAATGGACCTTTGGATTCCATTGATTGTGATTTTATTTTGAGCTCGTGGGTGTACCTTGTTCCATGATTTCCTTACATTTTGGTGGTGATTATGAGCGAGATGGTACATGCCTCGCATGTGTTTTCATTTTATGGCTTTTATGTTTGGTACACCCTTGTGGTTGTGAGCTTTGTTGTGGAACTGTTGGGGAGGGTGGCTCTTCATGGGGGCCGGCGCACAAAGGGGCTATTAGGGTAACCCATGGAAGAGTTTCCTAAACAAGTGATAATATAATTAATAAACTAGTGGGTTTGGGTAGCTAAAACATTAAACAAGATTAATGATGTGCCTCACCCATACCGTTAGTGCTTTCACAGACTAAGGATGGGATGAGAAGACCTGGTTGGTAAGATCACTACCTTGTCCTCACGAAAGGTAAGTGGTTCCACATGAGTCACCCTATGGAGCGGTGCCTTGAGATAGGCTGCCTGGATAACCATAGATGGAGGCAGTACCTTGTGATAGGTTGCCTGGATAATCCATGTAAGGCCATGCGATGACACTCTCCCACAGTATCCATTTACTCTTCCTTGCTTGGTAGCCTCTAGAAGTGTTGATGTACTTGTCGATGTACTTTTGATGTACTTGTCAATGTACTTTTGATGTACTTGTTGATGTACTTATTGATGTACTTGTTGATGTACTTGTTGATGTACTTGTCGATGTACTTGTTGATGTACTTGTCAATGTACTTTTGATGTACTTGTTGATGTACTTGTTGATGTACGTGATGATGTACCTGTCGATATACTACTTGATGTACTTGTTGATGTACTTGTCAATGTGCTTGTTGATGTACAATGGGATGTTGTTCTATGTCAGTGTTGATGTTAGTCTTGTTTACTTGTAACTTGTTGGATATGGACCCTTTCTTGTCATTTCCTAGTACGGGGGGTGGACCTTTGGGTCCACATGGTCGGGTGGAACGTGCTATGCACCCATTGGGTTCCCAGGATGTGTTCGTGAGACAGATGCGAATGCAGAATTCTAGAGTTTTCCTTGGATCAAGAATTTCCTTCCTTTTGGTACCATAAACCTCATTTATGTACTCAATGTAATCTTCCCCATGATATAAGGGAAGCTCTATTTAATGTTTCTATTGTATCTTTGATGTTTATTATCTGTGGAAATATGCTCCACAATTGTAACATGAAACTATGAATTGAATCTCAATAAAATTTTGTATCTCTCTTATAATTATGGATGAATGTATGTTATCCTTATGTTTCTCTTTTGCTTTCATCTGGATAAAAGTTTAGTGTTTGGAATGACCGTTCCTCGTACCCCAGAGGACGTAGATAACTTTGCAAATGCATAATTGCTTTTCATGTTAAGATTGTACATTTCCTGCTTATACAATGTTTCTCATTCAAAAAAAAAAAAATGTGCAGTGTTTTGTTGTCCTTTGGGGTTTACTCGGCGGGGCATTACGGATGTCTAGAAAAATGGTCTATAGCTCGAGTATGTTTTTCATCTAGATGCATTAATTGTAACAACCGAGTTTCAATTTGATCATCTAATCCAATGTATTCTTGGGTGAATTTTCAAGTAGGGATTTTCAAATGTATTGGCAATATGGGATCTACCCCATAAACTAGGTGGTAAGGAGAATTCCCTAATGTGGCTTTCATCCTAGTACAGTATACCTAAAGGGAAAATTTCAACAAAGAATGCCATTCTCTAGGATTCTTTTTAATCAATTTTTTAATTATATGCAACAGATTTTTATTTGATGATTCTGTTAATCCATTTCCGTGAGGATAATAGTTAGATGAAAATTTTAACATTATACCATATTCAAATGCCCAATTGGAAAACTTTAATGAAGAAAAAGCAGGGCCATTATCACATACCAGCGCATACGACACTCCAAACTTGGTGATGAGATTTTCTTCCAAAAATTTGATTACCACCTCTGTGGTGCATTGTTTCCTAGGACATGCTTATGTCCATTTGGTGTAGTAATCTATAGCAGTTAATATAAGCCCTATGGCCTGTGAATGATGGAGGATTGATAGTTCGAATGAAATCTAGTCCCCATTGTGAGAAAGGATGCATCTCCATCACCAATTGCAATGGTTGAGAATTGAATCTTCTTTTGTCTGATGCAGTTTGACATGTATAGTAGTGTTTCACATGTTCATATGTATCTTTGAAAATCATT
>VDFB02214067.1:0-16071 GCA_007258455.2 Sequoia sempervirens
AAGAGGATGGATTAAGGGTAGATAAGAGGATGACTTAAGGGGATATGCAATCAATTCTAAGCTTTTTATAAAATGAAAATGAAATATTTAGTTTTATATTTTGAATATCAATTAAATGTATAGAACTATATAGTTACCAGTATCTAGATTCAAATTCTATTGTAATATATATGCATGTCCTCTCTTTTTTTTAATGTGCATATAGTTTTGGGAGACTTGATACAAAAAAATGATTTAACTATAATTAGGAAATGACTTAAGACTAACATAAGAACATGGATTAAGAGGAGATACACATTAAAGCCTTGACTCTAAGTTATGTGAGTTTTTTAACTATATATAGACTGTCAATTAAATATATATACAACTATATACTTACCTGTATTTATTTATTCCATTGCACCATCTGCATTCTCTCTTTTTTATAATGCATTTATGATTATGTCATCATCATCCATTTAAAGTATCC
This sequence comes from Sequoia sempervirens, assembly GCA_007258455.2. Classification (NCBI taxonomy): domain Eukaryota; kingdom Viridiplantae; phylum Streptophyta; class Pinopsida; order Cupressales; family Cupressaceae; genus Sequoia; species Sequoia sempervirens. The sequence goes on from VDFB02214067.1 coordinate 470, forward strand.
ATAACACGTTATTAGGAGGCCTCCCTTGATATCTAACTGTTTTTATATTGGTTTCCAAAATCAAATGCGAGTAATGCATAATATTCTTGTGTCTTTCATAGCCTTCAAATGTAGGAAAACCATTCTTTATTACTAGATATTTTTAAATCTAGGTGCCAAAAACAACCAAAAAACCAGTTGGATACTCAAAGTTATCATCATCCACTTTAGGATGTATCAAATTATGTTTTATCTCAACACATCTAGCCAACCAATACTCTGTTTCCTCTTTATTCCCCTCAGGTGCAACAACAACATACACATGTCCTGCAAAAAAATATTTAATTCAATAAATAGTGACATATATGTAATTCACATATAAACATGCATACATGTAAAATTATATATTACAAAAAAATTAATAAAAAATTTGAATTCAATTTAATGTACCTTATTGTACAAGGTCTAAAACATGATCATAATCATCTGATGCAAACACTTTATTATCTTCTTCAATTGTCGTTCCATGTTGATCATGCATTGATGTAGGTATTAAGGCTCTTTGTTTCCATTCTTTGACCTGTTTTGTATTTTCACACACCTCCCAATCACTTGCAATACAAAATTGACAAAAACATGCAAGCTCCCTTGTCCATATTGTCCATGTGTTTGCATTTAAAATCTTAAACAAATGCCATTTTTTTTACCCATTAATTGTTTCACAATCTTGTTGAGTAAGAATATTTTTTTTTTAACTAACAAAATAAGCATCAAATTATTGAGCTCTCACTTGTCCTTGCAGATAATTTTGTATTGCACCAATCTATAATTGCACGTGCATCTCTAAATTTCATAGCATCCTCAAATTTTAGTTGCTCTCTAGCAAGAGCTCTTTTCACACATGCACTTGCTCCATTATTTCCCTTTTGTCCATCTTTAAAACCTCCACATCTATTGATATTATATTCCTTATGAGATCTACATAGCCAATAAAAAATTCTAGCATTCTTAATTTGACTTGTGCAATCATCCGACCATATGAGATGTTATCTCATTTGAATTCCTCTCTCTTTTAAATGTTTATAAAATATATTAAAACAATATTGAACAAACTCATATGAGTGTAATCGATTATCACTCACATAAAAATGGTACTCTCTCAAAAAAATTCCATTATCTTCTATACTATCATCTGCTAACAAGCCTATATACAATATGAACAAATATATCTACCTACACTAAATTATAATATTGGGGATCAATTTCCTTGTGGGAGCAAGAGTATAGGCTTTTGCAAAATCAACAACTAACAATATAATTCCAATTAGAGATGTGTTTTACATGCACAAATTGGACTATAAAGCTAACGAGTATATTAGGAGGTTTGATGATGAGCTGGTACTATCTTATTCAAATTTTCAATGAATGAACACCAAATTTTCTATGATTAGCTCACAAAATTTTCCAATTTTTCCATCCTTTAAAGAATATTCAACATTTTTAAAATTTTTAACATTCACTAATCATTGTCCAAATTCATGTAAACTACTTTCATGTATACATTCTCGTAACAATGAAAGGTTGCCACATCTATTGCATTGTCTAGAAATACACACATTTAAATAAAATAAGTTTCTATTATATGGTTCACAAAACAAACCTACTATAAAGTCTTTGATTGTTTTGGGTGGCATATCAATACCACAAATGTCCTGCATAATTTGGTTAGCATGCAAAGTACAACGTATCTATCAAAAATATCATAATAATAACAAAATTGTTCACGAGTTTTACAACAAGATATTCGTTGTTTATTTATTCAAACATACCAAGGTTTACATTTTTTGAATGATCTTTGACTTATGCTAATATTTGGTAAGATTGAATCATCTAATTTTTTTTTATAAAATTTAGTTTGAGTCATATCTAATAGATTCTTTGGATGAGGGTTACAGATTTTTGATCCTACCCTTAATTTTAAAACATCTCTAATATTAGGTGATACTCTTGTATTATCATGCTAATATATTTTGATTAAAGATTTGTTTTCATTAGTTAATTTCATGTTCGACCTTGGGAGTCTACCACTAAACTCCAACATTGATTAATTGGATCATTTTCACTACTTTCTCTTCTCTTAGCCACTCTTTTCAAAGTTTTGGGACTTACTTTTATATATTTACTAATCTTACTTAACATTCTTTTATTTGAAGTTGATTTATTAACTAAAGAAGTTGTTATTGCACGATGTGTTGCATTCTTATCTTTAGATTGAATTTTCTTTCATATAGAACCAATAGCATTGGAAACACTAGATATGACTTGTTCTACTAAATCATCTTTCTTTTTTGGTTTTAAAAATACCTAATTTTTCATCACATTTCACATTTTCCATATTTTCATCAATTGTATCATGAGTTGACATTGAAATCCTAATTTATTTCTATAATTTTTTTTATATATTTATTTTTATGAGTTCTCATTTGTCTCCAAGAAATTTTACCAGGAAGGTTATCTAAGACATCTCTTTCAATTGTATAAAAACATTTTCATTTTCATTCATAAAAGTGGTTTCATTTTCATTCATGCAAGGGGTTTCACCTTTGTTTTCAAACATACAAGGGATTTCATTCTCATTTTCATCAATATGAGGGATTTGATTCTCATTTGAATTCATACAAGATAATTTATTACTATTTTTTTTTTTGCATTCTTTCAAACTAGAATTATTGATATCATCAATGGTGTATCTAGCTTCATCTAAATAACTAAGATCAATATTATCAAGACTTGGGTTTGAAGACATAACTCGATAAATTGTTTGAATAGGTGGATTTTCCATATCATTGAGAGGTGGATTTGAAGACATACTTGAAGTGTTTGCATAGGTGCTATTTCCATATCATTCAATGTTGAGGTTGAAGGCATAGTTGGGTTTGTCTCCATAATTACATTTTCTTCCATATTCACCATTTTCACATTTGCATCATCTACACTCATCTCATCCTTCATGGTTTCCTCTTCAAGATTCATGGAACTAGATGCTTCCAAATTTTTCATTTTTCGAATCCTTATTCTTCCATCTCTTTGTCTTTTTGCCTCCATTTCTCCATTGGATTCAATTTCTCTATGTGTCATGTTAAATTTCTACATTTTCTTCTTTGCCTTTGATTTGATCCCATGATTACCAAACCCTCTTGATAAAAAAAATGATTCTTAACCTAATTTCTAGTTGCTACCTCCTTCAAATTTTGAAATAAAACTATATAATATGGAGATCCTTTGTTCTATAAACTTTGAAGTACAAAAATACATGAACATATCCAAAATCTCTCTTTTTTCAAATATTCTTGAGAAAAGTCCTTATACTTGATTCCACTTTAGAAAATTCAACTTGTAATGGTCTCCTTCAAAAAATTGAATAGAATATGATCTGTTAAGAGATTGCATAAGAAAAAATTGAATTAAAAATTGTAGAAAATGGCACTGTTGGTCCGTAATGCAAGAAAGGAATGTTGCAAAAAAAATGTGTTGAATCAATTTTTTCCAATTTGAAAAAAAATGGATATATAACAAACATGTACCCGTTATAAAATGGGTACCCATTTATAAATGTGTACCCATTCCTATTTTCAAACAGGAAAATTAAGAACAAGTACTTGTTAGATAAGGGTACCCATTTCTATTTTAGAATGGGTAATGTTTTATAATGGGTATGCATTTTTTAAAGTTTGAATTCCCAAATCATTTTTGCTTTAGTTTTAGGCTTGGGAAAGGTTTGGAAACCCACCCTTAGCCTTTGACCTGCAACTAAAAAGCCAAGGTAGATTCAAGAGAAATGTCCAACTTTGGCGATATAGTTGGACTTTTTTTAGAATTGACCTATGAAATCAAAACCCATTATAGATCACGATGTCAAGTTTCCAAATATATAATTTTGTTAAGATTAGATCATGTTTTCTATTTTTAATTAATTTCTTAGAAAATTGGTCCATAAACTTGAAATATCAAGCTTTTTTGGTTTTTGATAACATTTTTTTGTTAATTTTTTTGCAAAAAAATTATGACATAAATCTTCAGATAATTATCTACACAATGAAAAATATTCAAAAAATGTTTAGTTTAGGTCCAATTATGTTGTCTGTACATGTTTATTTTAAAAAACAACAATTAGGGCTAATAAAAATTCAATAAAAATAAATTACAAAAAATATCCTCATCAATCTTCATGTTATTATATATCTTTCCCCAAAAGGAATTAGAAATTTACTTTTATTTAGGTCAAAAATTGGTGTTTGTACACATGTATGGTATGGTAAAAAAGTGACTTTTAAAAGTGGTTTTTATACATGCCTATCAAAATTTAATTTCTATCATCTGGGTATTATAATAAATTACATATTTGGAAACCAAATTCAAAATACTAAATTTTATATCACTGACTTTATGTAAGATTCATTGTGTAAGTGCTTCAAAATTTCAGTCCAAGTGTGGCAAATTCTAAAAAACAAAAACACTTCCACTTTTTGAGCTTTTTGTGGACCCAACTTCTTGCATTAACCCAAAATAATATTGATTCCTCTACAAAATTCCTTCAATAATGATTTAGATGCTTTATTTATTTTAGATAACTCTATTAATAATGGTGCTTGGCTTATTGATTTAGGTTGCTCATACCACATGAATCCTCACAAGAAGTGGTTTACTAATTATATGCATATGATGAGGGTGATTTTTTCCTTGGTGATAACAACACAAAGAATATTTTTGGTAATGGAAAGGTAAAGATATGTTTTAGTGATGGGAGGACTAAAACTCTTGATAATTTTTCATATTATAGGACTTGTGAGAAATTTATTTTCAATGTCCAAGTTGAATGATTTTAGAATGCATGTGAAATTTGATAAGTATGGTTGTAGGTTGGTAAGAGGGAGTTTTGGTGATAGCTAAAGGATCTCAGATAGGGATTTTGTTTAGGCTAAATTCCTTTACTATGTGTAACTTTTCCTATGTAATTAACATTGAAAATGCATGTATGTTGTGGCATCATAGATTGGGTCACATTGGTGAAAAATGATTTCTATGAACATTGTGTGTTTGGTTAACAAGATAGATCATCATTTTCTAGTGGAACTAATAAGGAAAAGAGAGTACTAGAGATCATTCATTCAAATGTATGTGGACCAATGGATGTTAACTCTTTGGGTAAATATCAATATGTTATCCTTGAATCCCACCACGTTCAATTCATGGGATAATCCCTATGAAACTTGTTTGTTTCATAGCCCATGTCCTCTAAGCACGCAAACTGAGACAAATATTAGTTGCCCTCATGCGTGGCCTGATTCCTTGAAAGGTCATTTTAAGCGATCAAGTTTTTTTCTTTTTGAAAATTGTGAAAATATTTATTTTTAGTGTTAGTCATTTTTCTCAATCATTCAAGGTCACTGAAAATCAATGCTCTTGCATGTTTTTGCTAAATTGCTTTTTGGAATGTAGTTGTGTTGAATTTCAACATGACTACACTCCCCTTCTCCCACGTTTGGAATTTATTGCAATTTTAATGAAATTTTAAATGAGTTTTATTTTGGATTTTTAATGTCTTTAAACTCATTTTATCTTCATTTGACCATTTTTTCTGATCATTTGAGTCTTCTTCATGCTCATTTTCTCATTTGCTCACTCGTGTTTGGATTTCCTACAACGTTTTGAGCGGATTTTATTTGTTAGGATTTTCTCTTTTCAGGTATGTTGCAGTTATTTTTATTTATGTTTCTCATTGTTTAGAGTTTTAAGTTTTTTTGTAGTGGCTTTATATTTGAAGTTTTATGAATCCACAGTTTTGTTTTTTGAAGTCTTTATGATTGCTAGTCTATACATTTTTTTTCCTTCGACCCTGCACACCATGGTGGTGTCATTCAAGGTTTCACCAAATAACACCCTATAAAAATGCACAATCCTCACTCTACCTTTGGCCATTATAAATCATCCATTGAGGTCATGTAAGAAATTTTCCTCATGTGACACTTTCTTTAACCCATCAGTAATGTCATTTGGATCTCTGAATGATATCTCATGTCATTGTTTAAAGCTCTCCACATAATCTCCATGGATCCCTCCATGCTTAATCTTTACTCATGCAAATGTTGGGGATTACATATGCCATGTGTAATGTGAGATTTATTTCCCACATTTCACATTTGTTTCACCATGCACGATATTGGTTGGGGTTTATTCCCCAAACTACACCCTTATGACTTGACCATAAAATTTGCATGCTTTCGCAGGAAATTTTCCCATAATTACACATTGCGATCTTTATTCATGTGTAGTTTGGGGTTTAAACCCCAACCAACATGAAATGCCATATTCTACCTTCACATGCATTGCAAGGTTTAAAACCTGCATTGCATACTCAACCAAATGAATTGCATTCAACATTATGTTGGGGAAAAAACCTTGACTTACATCTTTAGACACAAAATACCTCATATGTAGTGTGGGTTTTAAACCTCGTACCAAATATTGCATAATCCCTACTATCTCAATTCAATCCATTAATTCATCCCCAACTTCTAGGTCTATTTTTAAAAGTCCAAGGGATAATATTAATTTTTTTTGTAGAACTTTGTCTTCTTTTCCAAGTGTGTCCTTTCCTATTTTTGATGTGTACTCAATCTAAGTTTGAGAAATTCATGACTGAGTCCTCACAAAATGTGTCTAATGTGGAAACTCTAGTTGTAGTTTTGACCAACACTTTGCCACTTGTAGCTACCGCCATTGTCAGTGCAACACCATCAACTCAAAATATGGTAACAGATCCTGAAGGAGTTTCTTTCCCTCTTCCCCATTGGTTGGTATCTCAAACACCAAAGAGGAAGAAGCAAGCCATCTCTCTAGACAACTTTGATTTTGGCTAGCTAGTGCCTATAAAGAACAAGTCAGCAAAGAAGGCCAAAAATATTTTCAGGGTGTTGGTTGATAAATTAGGTTACAAGTATGCTAAGGTAGCACAACCTCCTCTTGATAAAATTGCATAGGAAGTTGATCTTTCAGATGATTCTATCACTAGAATAGAATTGGGAAAAGGGACACATGAAAGTGAGAAGGAAGATGTGTAGACATCATTGGCTTCCCTAATTGAGAAATATGATAGGGATAAAATTGTCAAAGATTAGTTAAAGGCCAAGGTGGAACAACTCACTTCAATTCTCTAGAAGTTAACCCAACCCCTTGATTTAATTTAGCCTGTTGCTACAAGTATAGAGGATCCTACTATTTAGAAGGTTGAGAGGACACATGCATAGGAAAGAGCTAATACATAGTGAATCGACATGATATTTTCCCAAGGTACACAATTGTTAAAATCTTCTATTGAAATGATTATCAATATGGAAAATGTGAAGGCATAATTGAGCTAGATAATTGACACATTATCCTAGAGTCTACAAGAGATACATAAAATTCTTGAAGCTTGGAATAAAATGTTCTTAAGAGGTAGGCAAAAATGGATATTGATTTTTTTTTTGGACCTTTATTTCTTTGCCAAGTTTGTCCTCTCCTATTTTTATGTGTCTACTCAATCTGAGATTGACAAATTCATGACTGAGTCCTCACAAAATGTGTCTAATGTAGAAATTTTGGTGGTATTTTTGACCAACACCACCTCTTTTAGCTACCACCATTGTCAGTGCAACACCATCAACTCAAAATATGGTAACAGGTCTTGATGGAGGTTCTTCCCCTCTTCCCCCTTGGTTGGCATCTCAAAAACCAAAGAGGAAGAAGCAAGTTGTCTCTCCAGATGACTTTGATTTTGGATAGCTAGTGCCTGTAAAGACCAAGTCAACGAAGAAGGAAAAAACTCTTTTGAGGGTGTTGGTTGATAAATCGGGTTACAAGTATGTTGAGGTAGCACAACCTCCTAAAAAAACTATAGAGAAAGTTGATCTTTCAAATTATTCTATCACCAAGATAGAATTGGGAAAAAGGACACATGAAAGTGCGAAGGAAGATGTGCTGACAACATTGGCTTCCCTAATTGAGAAATACGATAAGGAAAAAAATGTCAAAGACCAATTAAAGGCTAGGGTGGAACAACTCACTTTAGTGCTCCAGAGGATAACCTAATCCTCTGAGTCAATTGAGCTTACTGCTACAAGTATATAGGATCCTTCTATTTAGAAGACCAAGAGCACATACGCACAAGGCAAAGCTATTATAGAATTGATCAACAGGATATTGATCCAAGGTACACAATTGCTAAAATATTCTATTGAAATGATTAGAAATATGGAAAATGTGAATACAAAATTGAGCTAGACAATCGAGACATTATCTTAGAGTCTGCAAGAGATAGAGAAAAGTCTTGAACTTTGGACTAAACTAAAGATCTCAAGCTTGATGTTTTAGTAGAAATTGGGGTGATTCTCAACAGGAAAAATTTTCATTGAGATTCAAGAAACAATGAAGCATAAAAAGGAGGTCATCAATGAGTTGATCAAAGATTTACAAGAAGCTCAAGTGGTAGGCGCAGATAGAGGTTCAGATCTCATCACCAGAATTAAGGAGTTGCTTTGTCAAGTGCTTGATGATGATCAAGAAGTCCTTCCCATTGACATAGTTATCCAATAATTTACATCACTAATTCAAAAAGAGATTGAAGATGAATATTTTTCATTGGCTTCAATTGACAAATTGGTGGATTTTCATGTAACTTTGGATAACCTAAAAATAATATTTCAGATGCATAAGAAAGAATGCATTAGTATCGAGGACTCAATCACACGAGTACTCACTATCTCCAACCATACTACAAGACCAAATGATTTAGAAGTCCAAGCAGTGTTGAAGAAATATGAAGACTTCATGGAGAAAAATGATGAAGAATGAATGAATGTTCCTGTTCCATACTTATTGTATTTCAAGATTTTTCCATTTATGTAATTTGTCAATCTTAAATGACATATTACATATCTTTTTAAATATGCAATTACATGTTTAAAAAAACACAGTCCTAAATCAAATCGGACTTTGTTGTTGAATAAGTCAAGTTAGTTTTAGCTTTCCTATTTTAGCTCTTGGCTCTCCTCTCTATATAGGAGGGAGCTCTTTTGTAAATATATACCTTTTACCTTATGAAGCAAAGTGCTACCAAATTGAAAAGAATTTTGAAACTTTTCTTTAGATACGTAAATCAGATTTCAATCAATAAAAGAATAAAATTTGCATCCAATCTTTGCCTTGGATCTACTTTGTTATGTATTGAGATTGTTCTTATGTCTTTCTCATTGTATTATCTTGTACTTGATTGAATAAGTAGTGTGATATCATACATTCTAGGAGGGGATTCAAATATGATTTTGTAGATTTTGAGCTGCATTATTACCTTTGAAGATTATGTTTATGTGTGTGCACTTTGGTGATAATTCAAAGACTTTGGGCTGCGGGTTGTTATCTATGTTTTGTTGATATTTTGGTGGCATATATTGGAGACTTTGGGCTGAAACTTAAATACCATTTTTTATATTTTTGAATCATCATAGAAATCAACAAAAGACTTTGTGCTTTTGTGGGTTTTCTAGCTACCAACATTCACTGGTATCATTTGATTATTCTTTTGTTTAATCGAACTAGATATTGGTTATTATTGCTCAAACTACTATTTGTGTATGATTTACATGTTGTAATTATCATGGGATATAATTGTAAGTTTTATAAGAGGAAAACATCTATTCTTAAACAAGAGAATAGGATGAATGTAAACACCATGAATAATTGTAGTGTATATAATCATAGTTAGTTACTAATTATTTTAGTGAGAAATAAGAAGGGAGCCTCCCCTTTCAAAGAGAAGAGATTTAATCTCATAATACCATGGATGATATCACCATTTTTTAATCAGTTAGTTGATTACAAAATATTCACCCAACACAATATTATGTCTTGTTCATTGATGATATCTCAAGATACACTTGGATTTATTTTATGCATTCTAAATATGAAACTTTATCACTAATTTTAAGGAATTTAAGGCCTTTGTTAAAAAGAAAACATAGTATAAGATAAAAGTGTTGAGGTTTGACAATGGGGGTGAATATTGTTCCAAGGAATTTGATTAGTTTTGTAAAAATGAAGGTATTGTTCGATAGAATACTACTCCTTATATACTCTGAACAAAATGGGAAATGAACCAAACCTTGATAGATCTAGAAGCATGTTGATTGGTGCTAAGCTTGATAGATGCTTTTGGGAAAAAGTGGTTGGTACTGCATATTATTTGATTAATAAACATACTTTCTCAAATCTTGGTGATAAAAGTTCTTATGAAGTGTGGATAGGTAGAAAGCCTTTTGTTTCACAATTAAGTATCTTTAGTTGTGAGGCTTTTGTTCATGTGCCTCAAGAGAAGCGATCTAAATTGGATCCAAAAGCACATAAATGCATCTTTGTTGGTTATGGTGAGAGTTTTATTGCTTATTATTTGATTAATAGATCTACTTGCTCAAGTCTTGATGATAAAACTCCTTATGAAGTGTGGATAGGTAGAAAGCCTTTTGTTTCACACTTAAGGGTCTTTAGTTGTGAGGCTTTTGTTCATGTTCCTTAATAGAAGCGATCTAAATTAGAACCAAAAGCACATAAATACATCTTCATTTGTTATGGTGAGAATGTAAAAGGTTATAAGATTTGGAATCCTCTAGCCTATAAAATAATATTTTTTAGAGATTTGATTTTTAGGCAATTTAGAGCTTACTCATGAGAAGAACAACCAAAGAAGAAAGATAAAACAAAGATAGTGCACTTTGAGACAAAGATTAAGAAGTAGGAAGATCCATATATGGAAGAACAATAAGAAGGATCTAAGGATGTAGAAGAAGAAGAGGGGTTAGAGAGATCAAAGGATGTGTAGGATGAGCTCACAAAAGAAGAAAGGAAGAACATGTAGAGCCCATTACTCCTACCTAGAGGAGGTCCACAAGGCAACATAATCTAGTTGACAGGTATAGGCCACCAAATTTCCATTGTGTATTTTCTTTTTTTGAGTATTTATGATGAACCTATATCTTTCAGGGAGGCTCTCTTTAGAGGAAAGTGAGGCTTGGTTTCAGGCCATGTAGGAAGAGATGATTGTGTTGGATAGTTGTGAGACCTGAGATCTTATTAGTTTTCCCAAAGGAATGAAACCCATTGGTTGCAAGAGGGTATTTAAAAATAAATTTGGTGTAGACAATCGGTTAGAGTAGTACAAGGCTAGATTGGTGGCTAAGGGATACTCCTCTAGAGAGAGGGAGTTGATTTTGGTGAAATTTTCTCTCTTGTTGCTAAATTGACTTCTATTAGATTCCTATTATCTATTGTCATTGGTTGTGATTTTGAGATAGAGAAAATGGATGTTAAAACTCCTTTCTTACATGGGGATCCATGGAGTCAATATGGTTACAGAGACTTGGTAATGGAATTGGTTTTGATTGTAGGGCGATGAGGATTGGATGTGACAATCAGAGTATTAATATTTTGGCCAAAGATCTTATGCATCATGCTTGTAATAAGAATGTTAATGTTTAGTATCATTTTTTGCTAGAAATGGTTGATATTGGTAAGGTATTGATTGATGAGGTTGACACTTTGGTTAATGTTACAAACTCTCTTATGAATACAGTGACCACATATAAGTTCTCTTGGTGTAGGAAGGCTATAGGCCTTGATCATTGTACTTGATTTATTATTTGTATCTCTTGGATGTAATTACAATATATAATGTTAAGTGGGAGAATGTTAGGTTAGGTGACATTAACCTTGCAAACCTATGCCATTCTTATGTCTCCATGTTTATTGGAATTTGTTCTAGGGGATGTGAGAGAAATTCATTAAATATTGGCATATTGCAATTATATTTTCAAGAGGGTTTTTAATGTTGGTGGAGGTTAAACATTATCATGGATAAAGTCTCCCTCTTAGGTGTACACATTGTGAATGTGAAAGGTCTTGAGTAGGGTGCCCAAGTTTGGAGGGAAAGAAATGTACATTGGTATTCCATTTGGAAGTTGAAAAGTCATTGGAGCATCCTAAAAGAAAGAAGTTGAAAAGGCTATAGGTTAGGCACCCATGTTAGAGCATTGTGCATTTTATTTAATATTTTATCATGACTCTTGGTCTTCCAAGAAAGGGGCGTGGGTTTTTGCAAGTGGTTTTGGTACCTCTTGTTTTTTGTTTACCATTGTGGTTTTACCTCCCACAAGTTCTATATATTGGAGCCATTGGATGATAGTTTCATATTGAGTTATTTACAAGTGTATGGAAGCATCTAGGTTGATTAGAGATCAATAATGAAATGTATTATGGTGTATCTCTCTTGTGAAGATTAATAATATAATTGTCATATTTTATCGTGTGGAGTTTTTTTTCAAAAGGATTTCTCCATGTGAATTTGGTGTCATATTTTGTTTGCTAGTTTTTCTATTGTGATCAATGTGCAATCACATACATAAAATCTGATTTGGTAATATTATTTTTAGATTTGATTTCACATATATAAGTTAATAGTGCAGCTTTTCTTCACCTTGTTTTCAATATTTTTCAATGACTAAATTAGCTAGATAATTTTCCACATTATTTCTTTCCTTTAAATAATGCATATAGTCATATATTTTGAAATTGTGTAGAAAAGGCCAAACTTCTTATAGAATGCAATTGAGTTTCCAATTTGGACATGACCTCTTCTTCAAAGAAAAAATAATTACCATAGGATCACCTTCAATTTATATTCTATTGTGATTCTCTCTTCTAGTCAACAAGATCCCCAAAAGTATTGCTTGGGATTTTGCCTTATTATTTGTACCATTCAACATTTTGGTTGAAATAGTTGTGTAAGCTTTTGGATGTATCCAAAAGTGGAATCAAAGTAAAGAGAGTGCCAAAAAAAAGGAAAATCTATAGTAAATTATTTGGAAGGGAGCCATGACATTTTAGTTTAGAGAATAATTAATGCTAGCTAGAGAATAACATTCTAATGATGGATGATGGACCATGATCTGAAACATTGATGTAAAATATTGCACATAGTTTCAATTAAAAAAAATTGCTCTATTTATCACATTGGTATGTGGAAACTTATGTCTTTTAATATAAAATAGGGTATATATCTATGCTTGATCTAAGTTTTGTATTCATTCTTAATACAAAGTAAAAAATGATAATAAATTCTTATATCATATGTTTTAAATCTTAATCAATATGAAAGTAGTACTTAAATTATTATTTTTGTAATATTTGAGTTGATTTGATTATCTATTATTTTTAAAACTTTATATAATCTATATTTAATTTTACATAGTACCATGATAGTTTTATATATATAGTGAGTAATATATGTACCAACCATCAACCAATCATATTTTACATTAAACCTTCATATATATTTTAATTTTATATTTTAAATTTATATATAAAATAATGAATCCTTTGTAATTTAAAAAATGGGTTAGAGGTCAAATGTATTACAACTAAATGACTTTGGGAAAGAACATAGAAAAACCTTATAAGTGTTTATGACAAATATTGATCAAATCCACCTTGAATTTTTTTTTTGATGTATATTGTGCTAAAGAAGGTACTTTATAAAGAATATTACTCTATTTAATGTTTACTAGTAAGTTCAAACCCATCAAGGTAAGGGATTTTGTTCAACCTATGTTTAAAATAGTAAAAATTGAATTAGAAACTTTTGAATGTCTAATTTAGTATGATCAAATTTTGTATATTAGATGGATAGATATTAGAATTATATTTTTACCTAGTCATGCCTTGTAGGAAAAAAGAAACAGCAAAAACAAATAGGGGAAAGCAACATAACAATAGACTAGAAGTTTTATGTTTTATTTGTAGAAAGCAAATATGAACTAAAAAGATAAAACATCTATTAAAAACAATTGGCACACCTACAAGAGAATAAAAAGATTTAGATAGTTCAAAAAACATAAAACAACAAACACATATAGAGAATTGTGACTAGTTCACTATAGCTAAAGTAGCAACATGCCTAGATAGATAACTTATTATGATAATTTGTTGATCCATTGAAATGCACCTTGACTAATAAAATCTCCACTATTTCTTGTTCACTACTATTTTTGTGAAGATACAAATTGTATGAAACAAAAATATGTATTCCTTATGAAGCTCTAAATGGCAACCATATACATAGATAGTTCACTATAGCTAGTGTAGCAACACGTCAGAATAGATAAAACTTATGGAAGATAATTTTTTGATCCATTACATTCAGGATTAATAAAATCACCACTATTTCTTGAAGGATACAATAGTATATATTCCTTAGCAAGCCTTAAATGACAACCATATACGTTAATATATGATCTCCAAGCAACTTCAAACAAAAAAATTTACTTTATAATTCATCAAAAAAATCTTTCCACCAATGAATTTATTTTAAAAAATACTTTAATTTTTAAGGTGCGCTAATATAAATGTGAACTAATATTGAATTATTAACATAGGGAAAACTTATGAAAGATGATTTGTTGATATATTAAAAAAAATATTATAAAAATTGTTTCCAAACGATTACTCATAGATTTTAGAAAATCAACTAATATTGAATTGCGTTGCAATAACCCTGACAAAAGATTTTCCAGTTGGCTTGCTTTCAAATCTATGTGCTGTTTCCTGTTTTTAATCAGTTTTAATTTGAGTTTTAGAAACTTTGAGCAGTTTTATTACATGTAAAAAAACAGCCTATTATTAGTTTGTTTCAGTTAAGCTTTCTTAGCTATATATGTTTTTGTATTGAGCGCCAAGTTTTTTCCTGTGTATGAAAGTTTGCCGTAGCAGTCTGAAATCTCGGTATTATGCGCTTGTTCTCCCTTCCTACTGTATTATAGAGCCTATTATTCCTCGCTGCTGTTGAATTGATTTTGTGTGTGGAGCTGCAGGGTCGGTTGCCTTTCACTTGCCTCCGATCCTTGTCTGCGTCAGAATGTGTAGGGCATTAGGGTTTTCTAAAATTGACCTTATCTGCTGTAAGTTTCGAGAGCAACTAATTGCTCCTACGGGTGGCTGTTGCATTGTAGCTGACCAAGTGGGTTAATATATTTTACAATTTTCTTCAACACAGATTTCAGCTTCATCTTGTTTTCTTAATTGGTGGTGGCGGTTTGTTTTTGCCTGGTCTTGCTGATTGTTGGGGGCAGGGATGGACTTCAACAGTGGCATGAAAG
The DNA here is from genome assembly GCA_007258455.2 of Sequoia sempervirens. Taxonomy (NCBI): domain Eukaryota; kingdom Viridiplantae; phylum Streptophyta; class Pinopsida; order Cupressales; family Cupressaceae; genus Sequoia; species Sequoia sempervirens. The sequence continues at coordinate 15,688 of VDFB02214067.1, forward strand.
TTGAAGTATGCTCCAATGAGGAAGGTTATAGAGGTGCATGGTTTGAGGGGACAGTGGTGTCCTACGAGGGAGGGGGTATTCATAAGGTGCAGCATGAAAAATTTGAGAATGAGAGGAAGGAACCCTTGGTGGAAGACTTCCACTTCAGTCAAATAAGGCCACGCCCTCCTAAGATCAGCTTCAAAAATTTGAAAGTTAATGACCCTGTTGAAATATATGATACACATTGTTGGTGGAGGGGTGTTGTTTCGGAGCTTCTCCCCAAAGGTTATTACTCTGTACATTTCCCAGAGTATGGAGAAAAGGTCTATTACAAGTCGGCTATGAGGTTAAGGCAAGAATGGCATAATGGGAAATGGTCTAGGACAAGCTGCCAGTCCTTGA